>JAFBJS010018293.1:265193-318048 GCA_016785265.1 Paraplagusia blochii | reverse complement strand
GGGTTTTTTCTAATAACTTTAATCAGCACTAAGTCTATTACAAGGTCCAACTAACTGGGTCTAAGTTAATGGAGTTTACAAGACAAGACAACAGCAGAACCAGCACCGTTCACTCACACAGTGATCACACTGTCCAGACTGGACCAGAGGAGGGACGATGGGACAGATGGAACTGGAGTACAGAGCAGAGGAGGGGCAGACAGACAGAGAGAGAGATAGACAGGCAGACGGACTGAAGGAGAGACAGACAGACAGGCAGATAGACAGGCAGACAGACGGAGTAAGAGACATTCAGGCAGACTGACGAAGAGAGGGACTAATAGGTGAATGGACAGGCAGTCAGATGAAGAGAGAGAAACAGACAGGCGGACTGAGGGAGAGAGAGACAGACATGCAGATGGCATACACACAGACAGATGACAAGACAGAAAGGCAGACAGACGAAGAGACAGGCAAAGAAACCGACAGGGAGACAGGCAGTGGAGCTAACAGATCAGCTATAGTAGGTAGACAAAAAGACAGACAGATAGAGATACAGCAGGAGAGAGAGACAAGCAGATAGACAGATAATGAGTCTGGTTAAGCTAACAGATCTGGGACAGGTAGGTAGACAGATGGACAGATAGATTCTTATAATCTGGTTTATTAATCTGGAGAAGCTGTAATGAGAATAAAGCGACTCCAGGTCACATGAGTCAAACTCCCTGACATTTATAAGATTTTGTGAATCTACCAGGGAATTTGTTGTTTTCCTGAAACTCACTCTCCCTGAACTGATCCCATCTCAGTTATTCCCATCCGTCTTGGCTTTAGATAATCAATTAAAAAACAACTATTTATGTCATTTGAAATGTGTTTTCAAATGACATAACAGTGACATTATCTGATCTCTCAACCAATAGAAGCATTTGGGCGGGGCTTAGACCGCTGCAGCTCTGACTTGACCTGGAGCAGAAAGGAATCCAAACAGAGAAAGAACATTTTTGGATTAAAACGTTTTCTCAGACGACATTTTTAAGAGACGCAAAATAATTTCACAAGCTGCTTCTTCTTCATCATCTGAGTATTTTGAGCCTGAAGTTGAAACATTTGACACAGCAGTGCGATGGATCCTGATTAGTGCTAATGAAATCATGCGATAAATCATCATGAATCCCAGAAATGGCCTGAAATCAATCATGAAAATCAATCATGAAATATTAATGTTTGTCCTCACAGTCCGCTGATGGAAACCTTTAGTGTCTGCTCTGGTTTGTAGTGTTATATTTCACTCACGGCGTCGGCGAACGGGGAAGCAATTAATCTGGTATTGTGTGTTGTTTTGGTCCTCGCTGTTGACCATGTCTGCGGGACTCCATGATGGATGGCCTTATTTCTGCACATAACTGCACGCCTTGTCTCCCAGTGATGTAGGCAACTGGGAGAAGTAGGAACTCCACACAATGATTCACCGTAGCCTTGAGCGGCAAAACATCGACTCACTCGTTGTTTTCTTTATGGCTGAGAAATGGAAAATAAATAAGAAGAAAAATCATGTGTTTTTAACAGCGTTAGCGTCATGGTTCAGTCGTCACCTGCAAAGATCTACTCTGCACTAGCCATGAAATATATATCCCATCATGCACTGCAGTTGTGGTGTAAGAGGAGCAGCCTTCATCAACTGTAATTAAAGGTTAATAATGATATAAATATTCACCTGTAGAGGGCGTAGTGAATAAGTGAGTGATTTGAGACACAATCATAGTCTTGTATGATGTTAACGCAAAGATGTTAAAAATATTTGAAGGTCACCAGTGCCCCCTGTGGCGGGCCTGTGGTACTGCAGTGGTCCGACAGTGAACACGTTTTAAAACCAGAACCTCAGAACCAGTCAGTTGTAACTGTGAGTCAACAGATTATTGGGCCAAAATCATTAGGAGTGATTATCTGTCAGGAAATAATTAAATCCAACTATCCTTAATTAGATCAAAGCTATTGAACCACAACAATGAAGCTGAATTTTAATGCGGGTGGAGCAGCGGGTGGAGCAGCGCACCAACGCCAAAGTTACATAACACATGTTCAACACGTGGGTCGCAGAACATGTTGACCATGTGGTTCACCACTGGCCTATAATATAAAAAAAAAGATAAATATATATGTTTTATATTTAATAATATATATGTTAATAATATGTTCTAACATATAATGTCTTTTATTATACTTGTATTATTACGTATATGTGTTATATTTTACACATATTGTAATATATGTTAGCCATGAATATATTCTGTATTTGCATTTGCAATATTTTTATCCATATATGCAGATATATATTTCTCTGTCTTTCTCTCTCTATATAGATATTTTCGTGCTTATGTATAGAAAAATATATCATATGTAAAGTATGTCCCCATACTACACTATAGTATGTTTCTTTACAGGGTATCCAAAGTGAGGGGCAGGACAAGCTTTGGGACGTAGATTTAATTCAGGCGGTCGCAGCAGGTCAAATATTGTAATCATGTAAAATGTTCTTATTTGGGGAATAACTCTAGGATGTTTGATGTTTTACTGAGAAAAAACAAATATATATTTTTATGTGTGACGTCAGCTCATAGACGGAGCATCTTGATTTTTAGGGAGTATCTGTGAATGTGTCCATGCGGTGGAGCAGTGGAGGAGTTGAACGTCAGTCACTTTCTGTCAAACTCTGGTCCACTGTGTTAACTGGTGATCTGTCTGTGTGTGTGTGTGTGTGTGTCCCCTGTACAGCAGGTTAATTGTGTGTCGTCTTTCTGTCGGCCTCGTGCCGTCGTGCGCCTCCTCGTTAAACCCCTGCATTGCAGCAGTGTCAGTGGGATTTGAGCCGACGCAGCCTTTTCCTCCAGAGCTCCATATTCACTGAAGACAGATTAAATTTGGGACAAATCCCTGCTGCACGCAGAGAGAGTCACAGAGTCCCGCGTTCACGTCTTCCAGACTCTGCTGAGCACTGGACGTTACGGTTGACGTTACTCCAGCCACACTCACTCGACCACACCCTCTACCTTACAGTCAAAGGAAGTCACATGACTCCTGCTGGGAGGCAGGGGGAGAACATGGAGCCTCAGAGGTTCTAGGGACTTCATGTCTTTGAGAGACAGTCAGTTGGCAGTGAGACAGATGTGAAAGATTTGACGTGAGGACCATGTTTGTCAGCGGTGTGTCTTTAACGGAGGAAACAGATTGTGTTTTCCTCTTCCAGAGTATTGGAGTTCTATTTACATTCACCTGTTTCTCAGATTTCTGCAAACACACATGTGCAAGAGCAGCAGCAGTGTGAATATTGGACACAATTGGACATGTCAAACTCCTGTCTCCTCCCTCCAGTTTTGCAGAAATTAATTCTAAAAGTCATAAATAAATTCGTTGGAAATCTAAAATACTGTGGACTGAGGACCAACGTCAGTCACTTTCACATCACTCTTGGTTTTAACTGGTAGTTAGCTAACTTTGGCGTTCACTACTGCCCCCTACTGATTCTTTGCTGGTTAAACATTTCTGTTCAACAACTTTAACCTGATCAACAACGGTTTATTTTCCTCTTCACACCACCATAACTTTTTCATCGCTCCCATCCGTCTCCAACCATCTCAGTGTTGGAGGTTCACGTCACCCACTCAGCCGTAGGCCGTCTCCACACTCCACACTCCAGTGCCATGTTGGGCGACTTCAGCTGAATCACCATGGTTACGGAGGTTCCGTTATCTCTCCCCAAACGTCAATGAAGTTTTTCTTGATTGTGAATCTGAAAAATGTGGCAGCGAAGGAATGGATTTGTTTTCTCAAACGGTTTTGCCGTTTCCCATGTTACGATCTGAGGAATCAGCCTCAGCTGATTGATCAGCATTTGGCCAATGATGATGATGATGATGATGATGATGATGATGATGATGATGATGATGATAAACAGCCAGTTCCTGCAGTTCCTACAGGCCTCAGATCAGCGTTGAGTAAAATCTTCAACCTGATCCTAGGAGATCTGTCTCCTTGATGTCCAAGCTGTGGATATTCAGAGGACGACTCGCTGCGTGTTTGACTCTAGACTTTTAACAGATCATTCAGTCCTCAAAAAATTCACTTTCCTTTTTTTCTCCGTTGTCTGGTTTGGTCCTTCAGGGCCGTAAACTTGTGTGGGAAGAATCCAATCACGAGGCAATTTCCCTGCGTTGCATCGTGATGTTTCTGCGACTCCACATCGGTTCTCGCTCCGGCCGTTTGTCCCTGAACCAAATTATAAGTTATAAGTTTGACTTTGACCTTGTGTTTGTCCTGATGAGGGTGAACTCATCTGCACGGAGTCATTTTACTCCAATATCAGCACGTTGAGGTGTTTGGATCTGGTGCTTCCACGGCTGAGATTCCTGGGCCGTCAGCTTTGATGGAGTGTTTGTTTGGAGTCCTCGCCGTTTGACCTCAGCGTACCTGAAACAAAGACGGCTCCACATATATTTTGGGAATGCTGCAGTGCAGTGGCTTCCCTCCTGCCGTCTGTCACCGTGAACCCTAAGCCACTGCAAACAACTCCCTTTGGCACTTTGTCGTCCATTCATTCAAAGTTGTTTTCTTGTTGGAGTGTGTGAAAAATTAACATTTTTATTTATCATGGTATCAGTTCTACAGTGGTTTAAAGCTGCAGAGTTGTCATCTCCAGGATCTTCACTCTGCCTGAACCATCATCTCAGTCTTCGTTGTAAAAGAAATGTGATGATGATTCGTATAAAAAGGGTTATTTTTGGGTGTTTTTCTGTTCCAACATTGTCAGAATGTAATCTTTAATTGATTAAAATTCAGTGTAAAATTCCCTGTCATCACATTGACGTGATTTACAGGAGAGAAGTCTGTTCTTGAGAGAGAAAACACATTCGGGGTTTTTTTTTTTTTACTGCGCTGCAACAAATTAAAGTCCGTTATCGTCTCCTGTTGATGTCGTTTGTGATACAATTACTATGAAGCAATTAAATCCAGTGAGTCATGAAATTGATTGTTTTCCCAAAATAGGAGAACGTTTGTTTTTCACCATGAATGGAATGTTCTCAAAGGTCCAGAGAAGAACATGGAGAGAAGACAATGAACCGAAGTGGAGAACCATTCTTGCGAGTTTAGTTCTACACAGACATGACCTACATCTTGAAAAAGGCTAAAATATGGAAAATATATTTGGATTATGTTTGATATTAAGGGACGTTGATCCTTCAGTCTGAGGTTGGACACCTTTGCTAGTGGAAGTTTTTTACTTAGTCTAAAAAATAAGATTTTTTCTGTAATGAGGTGATTTCTCCTGAAAATATATTAGTCTCAAAAAACCTTACTCTTCAGTCACCTGGTGTTATTAACCTCAGGACGTCTCCACCATGTGGACAGTGTCAGGATTTATTATCTGAGTGGTTTTAATAAATGTTTGCTGGTGTCCTCCTGATGTTCCTCTGAGAATTATGTCTCCAACCAAAAAAATTGGATGAAAACTATTGAGTGGATTTTTTCTAAAAACCCTGCACCAATAATGCAATACATTCTTTGTCAGTGGTTTGTCATTGTGACCACTAGGTGGAGCCAAAGTGGCTAATTACCTTTTAAAGGTAAAGGCCTCAGGTTCCAACAGTAACAGACATCGCCTGACATCTCATCTCATCTTCATCAGCTTCAACCTCGATGGAAGTGAAGACGTTTCCATCATCAGTTGATTTTGCTCTCTTCTCATTGGTCCAGACCTCCCTTTGCATCAGCCAATAGAATTACCCAGGATGTTGGAATCTTTATCAAAGGCTGACGAGGCCCAACTTTCAAAGTTAACTTTCTCTGGTTGATTCATGGCTGTTTCTCTCCAACACAGTCATTATGGTGGGACGTGTCTAATGACAAAGATTAATTCATTCAATAAGTGTTGAGCCAATGGAAAGACGCCAGACGTAATTAATTTGTCTCGTAGCTTCTAGTTACAAACTTTGGCCTCAAGCATTTGTCAACTTGTTTATTTATTAAGGGACAGAAAAAATATCAATATTCTTCCCCAGGCTGATCTTTGTGGCTCTGTGGACCACGTGAAGAAGAAGAAGAAGTAGAAGAAGCACAGATATTGTCCTGAAGTAGAGAAATCACTTCTGTAACAAACTCATTTTATTCAGCAGTGTGTGCCTTTCAAAATAAGACATTTTCTGAAATAAAATACATGCTCAACAGCAGATTCACATTATTTTAATTTCTGACCAGCTGTGCGTGATCCATTCAGAACGGGTCCGCGACCCACCAGTTGAGAAACACTGGTGTACAGTATAGATGAGCACTATACTGTACTGTATATGAGCCATGTAATATATTAACATACTAAGTCTGACAAGGCAATGTAAATCTTCATACAAATATAATAATTTTGATTATATAAAAGTATATATAGATACAGTAGGTTGTTACTGATCTCTGGGAGGAGCTCATTGGCTGCTGAACTGTATTTAGAACGAATTCCTTGTACAGTTGGCGTGAAATCATGGCAGTTAATGCAACGCCGCCTGGGGGCAGAGGACGGTCTTGCACCGCAGCTGTTCTTCTTTCTCCTGATTATTTCTCTCTTTTCTGCCTGGACTTTTTACCTCCATAGGAGTGAAGTCACTCACTCCTCGAGGAACCATGATTTAGAAGAAGAGTTCTACTGAAGACTGACTGACGCCTCCTCGACCTCCACTGATGTTCTTTCTTCTTCTGTTCCAGGGTTTCTGACCGACCATCTTCTCACTGTGACGGCCCCCGGACACTCTCCAACCTTCAACATTCCTTGGCTGTAAGTACCAGAATCCAGAGTGTGAGGGCTGTGAGGCAGAGAGACGGCTGTGGGGGAGGACAGGGACACTGTCCACTTCATCACACATGTCCACCATCATCACTCTGCTCCTCTTTAAGTGGAGACAGATCACTGCACAGTTCTCCGTCCCTCCATCCTCGGCTGCTCTGCTCTCACCCACCCTTCAGTCCAGTCTCCAAAATGTCGTCTGTCTTCAATGCATTTTGAGACGTGATGGTTGTCATCAACTGAATGAAGAGACATAATTAACCTAAAAGACATAACAACAATCACATTTTCTTGTTCTGTCCAATATTAGTTTTTACCCATATTCCACTATGTTGACTGAATCAACTGAAAACTTAATTTTTAATATCAACCAATACTGACCTTAGATCAGTGTCAAACCCACTTTTACTCAGAATGTATAGATTAGCGGTGCTAAACCACTGGTCTGTGGACCAGTACAAGTCCAGAAGTATTTGTTACAGGGCAGCAGCTTTTTTAATAGTAAAAATCTACTTACTATTACTATTACGAAAGTAGTTTACTACTAGTATTTTTACTTATTAACGTTGAATAAAAGCCCACAATATTAATTTACTTTATTTAATGAGAATCTGGAAATATTTTAGGATATTAAGTCTTCAGACTCCAATACAAACAGAATAAGGTCAAAAAGAGCTCTTACTTTTGAAAATCCAATGCTGAGGTCCTTGTTACCATGTGGTACCAGCTGACCAGTCCTTGGAACAAAAATTTTCTTTTTCACCTTCACCACCTCAGGTAAAGTCACCGACACCCATTCTCCTCCATCAGTAGAAAGGAATGGAATGACAGAAATGTCTTGGTGGGCCATATTTGGCCCTTGGACCTCGAGTTGAACACACAGGCCTTAGTTTGCCCCTAAAACATGTGATGAAAAAGTGTCAGGACTTTACAACAATCACCAGGAAATTTGCCAAAACCCAGGAATCATGTTTTGGATTTAAATAGACGTCTCAGATATGATTTATTTTTTTAGTTGTTCAGTCAAAGAGTCATTAAACAGAACATGTTCAAATTTAACTTATTACATAATCAAATGTTCTGGGCTTCACTAGATGTTTCAGCATGAAACATTTTGGCCTGGGTTTTCCCCTGCTCCCCCATCTGCTCTTCCAAAAGCCTCGCATGTGCCAGAGAGAGAGGAGGGGGGAGAGAGGGAGAGGGAGAGGAGGGACTGCAGTGTGTAGTGAGGAGGAAAGGCGTGGTGAGGAGGGAGACGCAGCACACCGTGAGCAAGCATGAGTTACAGGACGTGAGATCGGCTCCTCCAGCGCCCTCCGCTGATTGATCAGAGTCATTTACATGAGTGGTGGAGGCTACGGCTCCAAGGGGGAGGGAGATGGGGGTGGAGGCGGAGGGCGGTGGTAGTGGGGACAGAAAGGTAATAAACCCCAGTGGACAACAGCCACGCCTGGAAGGCCAGTCAGCAGCAGCAGCAGCAGCAGCAGCAGCAGCAGCAGCAGCAGCAGCAGCAGCAGCAGCAGCTCGGTGTTCACTCCGTCACTGCAGCCATCGTCCATTTCTCAGCCCTCTCTCGTCCCGCGTCACCGCCGCTGCTATTGGAATTGATCAGCTCGTACCTGACCAATCAAAATTCACGCCACCAGAAATAAGGCTGGACAATTAGTTGCTGGAATCTGCAGCTCTATTAGTTCTTCTTCTTCTTCTTCTCCTTCTTCTTCTTAACCAGAGTAGAAATAGAAGTTGGTTGGTTACTGTTACAGCAGCCTGACGTTTTCACGGCCTACAGTGTAATTCTGGCAGTAAAGTCTCCATCTGCTCCAATGAAACCATCATGGCTCTCGACGCAAACAGAACCCAATCGAACGACCGCGCTGTTGCCAGTTGTTTGGATCAGTGGCGGAACGTATTAAACCACAGCCCGCTCACGACCACTGATTGGGTTTCATTGCCGCCATCACATGCACGGCTACATCGGCAGGTGAATAACTTAGCCGTCCGACCAGCGCCTGTTTGTGCTGCCGCTCACGTTCATGGGTTTTTACTCACTGTAGGGAAACCATGGCTGCCAGGAGACGGGTTTGAACCACGAACTAGGCAACGCTAAGGACAATGATTCTGCAGTTTTGGGAAATGAAACCAATATATTATTATTAAACATCCCTCCATTTTCATTCACTTATCTGTTACCAGGCCATGTGGGCAGTTAGTCTCCACAACTGCCACCCAAATCACATTGCACCACAGCCCACAGAACCCAACCGACCTAAGAAGGATTACAACTCACTCAGGAAGTGAACCAATGAGATGTTGCCTCTGGACCAAAGAAAAGGCCAATATTATTTTATTTATTATTATTATTATTTTCACTTAATTTATAATAATAAAATCTATACCAAATTTAGTTAAAAATGTAGCTTCCAACTCTATGACCATTGACACTAATGTTTTTCAACATAGGGTTCATGTCCTCATGTAGGGTCACAAGAAGTTCCGAGTAATTGAAAAAAAAAAAGACTAATGTAACAAATTATTATTGTTTTCAAAATTACAAGAAAAAAACTCCACAAAATCTTAATAAAAAATAATTTTCACTTTCAGAAAAATAAACTGAATTCAGTATAAAAACATCTGGTTTGGTTGATCCAGATTGTGAACCTGGATTAACCCAGGAATGTAATACGATTACGTCTGTTATGAGACAGAAGCAAAAAAAATCAGGTTGTGAACCAGTGTTTGAACCAACTTTAAACATTTTAGTTCTTTTCTGTTAAAATTCAGATTCAACTCCGTACAGACTGTTGTCAGGGACAGAACTGAGTCTCCACAGAACATTGGACTCATGAAATATGTATTGGACGTCTCTCTGGAGACACAGCCAGTCGGCTTCAAAGTTAGTTCTGTTACTTTTTCATTAATGAGTTCACAGCGAGGGGAACCTACGATGTTCATCGGTACCAAACCAAAGAAAGGACATCGGTTCTGTCCCTCATATCTGTGCAGGTTACGTTCCACATGAACAGACCCAGGATCCAAGAGTCCTGGTCGGATCAATATCCCGTTCCCTTTAGAACTGTAAATCAGTCCAGTCGTGTTTTCAGGGCAGTGAAGTGAGAGAAAGATCTCACTGTGCGGTGGTGCAGACCCCAGGGACGGGGTTGTTGGACTCAGGCTGAGGCTGAGCCAGGGACTGAAGATGTAAAATGTCACTGAGATATGGTTATGGAGATCATTGGGGGCCACCAACAGGAGAAGAGGTTCTGATCCAGTCTGAATTACAGAGAAGTCCCTGCTTTTCTTACTGTCGTTCTGCAAAGACAGTAACACGTTGGCCTCGACAGGAAGTGAAGAAATCTCAGTGATTGTGAGTTTAATGATCCTGAAAAGATCTTTCCACTCAGCATCTCACTGTTCGTGCCGTCTGTGCTGAGGTCGTGTCTTCGCCGCAACATCTTCGCTCATTATTGTCGCAGCCATGACATCGAACGAACATTTGTCAGCGGTGACGGTTTTTTATTTAACGTCTGAAGGTGACATTTTCCGATTGTTCCGTTTCATATTTTACAATTTTATAATTGGCTGAATCTAATTGGATTTTTCTTGAGTGGCAGTTTCCATTATTTGAGCCTAATGACAAGAGGAAAAGACAAATTAATGAACTCACCGTTGGTTTTATTTCCATTATTCTCTTCCTGGATGTATGGACTTTTCCTGATCAGTTTTTATTATTATTTTCTTACTAATTTGAATCAGGTTAAGAAACCCTGATACTTTGATATCAATAAAATGCTTTGTAAGCTCCTGCGGGCCATACAGGGCGACTTGGCTGGCCACATTTGAGGCCCCCGGGCCTTGACTTTGACACACGTGATATAGAGCATCATGAAATGTGAAGTTTGTCCAAGTGTTGGAGCTCTAGCAGGTCCTGAGCCCTGATGAATCAGGTGGTGCACTTTCAGAGGAGGAGTCTCCTCTGAGTATAATGGCACTGCGATAACGTGAAAATAAAAGTGTGTAAATACACTGTTTCCTGAAGATATAATGGATTTAAAGCAGTTTCTTCCATTTAGGGTTGGATCATGAACAATGAGTCCAATTTTACGTATCGTTTTCACATTCCCACATTTCCAGAACCAGGACTTTATGGTTTTCTTTCACAGATGTGAATGTGAGGCTTCCATGTTGGGTACTTAGACCTGGACTTGTCAAATATTGGTCTTCAGTGAGACGTTGATGGCTGCACTTGTAGCAGCTGAATTGCCTCCACCTCCAGATAATGATCAGATCACTTCTAATTCAGCAGCAGCTTCCATACATGAGCACATGAGGAGGAACGGGCGGAGAGCAGACAGGGAACAAATGAAATTCACAGCTCTTCACTTGTATGTTTTCAAATTACTCCCCCAGCCTCTACACCCTCCCCCCCTCTCTCTCACCCTATCTATCCATCTTTTTCTCCCTCTCTCGCTCTTCCCTCTCACACACTATCTCTTCACTGATTGAGATTGTATTGATTTCCCCGTGCGCTCATTGCAGGCCACGGAGGAGAGTGATTCACTTAGGGGACAATGATAATTCTTGGTGACACAGTAATGCCCCGCTGGGCTCCAAACTGTCTGGTCCAGGGTTGGTGTTAAACCACGGCCTACGTCATCTGATGACATTAAAGGTGCAGATTTACGCTGCAAAGATGAGAAAGTCGGTTTCTGCTGCTGTGCATCGGGTAATAAGTCGATTAGTGATCAGTCCAAACCAGGGAGCTAACCTCCCAACCTGGTTATTGGGATCAACCGTTGTAGAAGAAGAAGAAGAAAAAACAAACTATTCATGTTCCATTTATTTGCCTCATGTTCTCACTGTCATTTCGGCAGAGATAAAATCTCCTGATGTGAGCGGGAGTGGAGCAAGAACAAGGACATAATTCAGATGAATGGATAGAGATGCCAGGAGAGGAGGAGCAGCAGCAGCAGCAGCAGCAGCAGCAGCAGCTCCTCTCCTCTCCTCTCCTCTCCTCTCCTCTCCTCCTCTCCTCTCATCCATTATTGTCTTCCTTTTCACTTATTTACAGCCCCGGCTCTTTAGCGCCTCCAGCGCGCCGTAAGACAACACCACAGTAAATGTGGAGAAACAGAGTCGGGGGGAGGAATGTGGTGGAGCGGGTGCAGGTCTGGCCGCAGACCGCTGTTTGGACCACCTTTTGGTGCCGGACCGGTGCAGAGACTGCTGCATGCAGCACCTTGTGAGCAGCATCACAAATCAGTCCGGCCGAGCGGTGGATGCCGGAGTGAGGGAGGAGGGTGGATGGATGGAGGGGAGAGTGATGGAAGGGGAAGAGAAAGGAGGGGAGGGGTATCCTTTGAGCGGAACAGACAAAAATAGTGGAGGGGAGGCGGGGGTGGTGGGGTAAAAAGAGGCGGGGGCAGTGACAGAGGGGATGAGTGAGCATGTGTGTGTGTGTGTAGAAGTGTGAGTAGTGCTGCAGTGGAGAGAGTGCAGAGAGGACTGCAGCTCACAGGAGACGAAGGACTGGATGTTTTGGAGACGTTGTGACTCCTGGTCTCTGTGAATGTTCTCGTCTGTCCTGGACTCAGGGACTCAGATTGACGGCACTGTTGGTAAGGCTGTCTTTGAACTTTTCTCCATCTGTGGTCACCAGATGACTTCGTTTGGTCTTCACTTCCATCAGCATGTGTTCAGACGTCGATCCTCGTCTTCCTCCAGTCCGTGATGATGTTGTGTGAAGTTTTGAGAAGGCGTGGCTTCAGGGCCTGTGTCTCCCGATCGATCTCATTGATCACGCCTCATTTTGCATGCCTGCTGGGTGTAGAACATCTTTTTTCTTCTGCTTCTTCTGGAGCGTGTCCAGCAGGCTGTCTTGTTGACAGATGCTCTCCTTCCTCTCCTTCCTCCTTTAGCTCTGTCAGCATCTCACGCAGCCTCCCTGAGCCTGAGACACAGGCAGGTGGAGCCAAGTGGACGGGATCAAACCCAAAAATACAAACACTGAGGGAGAAATAGACGTAGACGTCACATCAGGCTGTGGATCATTTATGAGGATTCAGGAATCACAGAGTTCTGTTTCTGCCATTGATTCACACAAACACTGACAGTTTTGCTGAGGAGTAAAACAGTGGGGGAGGGAGGTGGGAGGAGGTGGGAGGAGGCTTATGAAATGCTGCAGGTTGCTCTTTTTCCTGCAATTCCTCACGGGATGTGTAATGCAGACTCAATGAAATAATAGCACTGAGGACACAGCGTGTCCTCGTCCCTGTACCTGCACTTTCTCCAGCTGACTGCTGCAGTTCTGAGTCCAGGACAGTCTTTCGTCTCCTCAGGTTCCATGGACGTCTTTTTAATCCTCCTGGATTGTCCAGTGTTTACTCACTGTTAGGGTTTTCCTCAGGTTTGTTCACAGACTCAGACATTTCAGTTGGTTTCATCATTTTGATTCATTCCATCGACTTGGTTCAACTTGGAGTAAAAATAAAAATATATACAAAGAAAATTCATTTTTTCACAAGAGACACGATGTTTCTACCATGAACGTCATTTACTGACAGATGCAGACGAGGTGCTGACACCTGGTGAGACGTAGTCTTGGAGTCATGTGAGGTGAGCTGAGATTCCTGACCTTCCAGGGTCTTCTCCATCCTCCAACATCATGGCTCCAGGTTTGAGAGCCAAAGACAGACACGTCCATACTGAGGGCAGGGACCCATCACCTCCAGTTGACCTTCATTATGAGCTTTTCCAATTTATGGAGATGTTAGAGATGTACATCTACACCACAGTGGCCCAGACTACAGTTCTGTGGTCCAACATTCCTCACATCTGTGTGGACTTTCTCCAGGTCTGGTCTTCAGTCACATAAATCATTTGACGGGATCAGGTGACATGATTGGACGAGTGTCAAAGTGACCTCTGTCAGGTTGTATTTCAGGCTGACGTCACTTTTATGAAGCAGAGCAGGGGTTGGACTGTTGAAAAAAATCAAACAACCTTTGTTGGACATGAGGTGGCGACAGGACAGCTGGTGTGGACAGACTGCTGTCCCCCATGGACATGTGATCCTTACAGTCTGAGTACAGTCAGACAGGAGCGATAATGACTGGCTCCTAAAGTGATGAACATACAGTATGTTGGTCCTGTCATAGGTGTAGACCTCCAGGGTTAGGAAGGTTGGTATCTTCACCTGGAGGAAGGTTCATGAGGGGCTGGTGCAGGGTGATTGGGAGGACGGGTTTGGAGACCAGGGCCCCTGAAACACAGTTGTAGAAAAGAGAAAAAGATGGATGACGGATGGATGAACAGTGTGATATCACACCTTCTCAGAGAACACAATCAATCAAAAAGTATAAATAGATTCTATTTAAAAATTCAATCTAAACTTCTTGACACATGATCCAGGTATTGACGTTGTTTCATTAACCTCCATCAATCGAGTCATGTGACCCGTGTCTAGGTTTAGGAGGTGAGCTGAACCAACCAGGAGAGCAGGATGTTCAGGGATAAAAAAAGTGAGTTGTGTAAATACAGCTGAGTAAATAGTGGACAGAAATGCAGTGTTCCAGGAAAATCCAGGAGGACATCATCTACTGAGCATGCTCCGAAGGCTTCTCTTGAAACATTCAGACGGCCTCATTAAGCCTGTTCCTCAGGCTGCCACTCCCTGTGGCTCACACGCTGACAAACACTCTCTGAGTTTCTCATACATATCCAGGGAGGAGGCTTTGAAGTTCACCAGCCTCCTCTCGCTCTCTCTCCTCCGCCTCCCTCCATCAGAGCAGCCAGTGCCACGCTGACGGAGAGAGTGTCAACGCAGAGGAGATGGAGAAGATTGTCTCCTCCTTCAAGTGTCTTTCTGTGTAAAGTTGACCTTGTTGGTGGCGATTCGTTAGGCAGAAAAATTTGCCTCCTCCTCGTAAAGGAAGGTGTTACACAAGCAGAAGTATGTTGGATGTGACAGAGCTGTGGTGGAGCGGGTGGATGAGTCAGCAGAGCTGTCTCTGTGTTCGCTGCTCCAGGTGAGGCCCGAGCCATCACCATCCTGGCCCTAATCCAAGTGATGGTGCGAGGCTGGCAGACGACGGCACGGAGCCGCGCTGGTAAACGCTCTGAAAGTGGCGCCCGAGGCGTCCTGCGGTGCTGACGGGGCATTTCCTCCACTCGCACATCTTTGGAGGGAGATAATGATGGCAATCATCCTTGGCGGATTTTCTGGCAGATTTGTCGTTGCTCACTGTTCATGATTTCCTGGGTGAGGGATTATTGATGGGCGCCGGCGTCAAACCGACAAGACTGGAAGGGAAGGGATTCTCAGTGGGTTTCATCAGGCGGTTGCATCATATTCCTGCAAAGATCGTCTATCGCAGCCGAGTAAAAAAAAATGATACGAGCTAAAACAGAATGTTATTATTTTACTGGGGGGTTAAACCTCTTGCACATGGGGATTATGGGATTCTGGCAAAACATATTTTTATTCCCAAATGTCTTAAAACAAGTCCTGCAGACAATTTTACAGACAGGAATTATCGCCCATGTCATCAGGACATTCATCAGGACAGTCTTAGGGACGTCTGTCCAAGCCTCAGTCCTTGCATGTGGCATCAGTGTCCACCTTCCAACACAGACGTGTCCACCTGTCTCCGGTTTTCCATTATATTCTCAATGAGACCAGAACAAAACAAACACATTCGATTGGAAATTCCATCTTTAGAGCTGAGGTCACATAAATGTCATATTTACAATATATATATATATATATGTATATCAAAACATATTCTAGAATACATAGTGTCTGGTAACAGTCTTGTTATTTTTTTTCCTTGAACAAACCTAACGTATTTGACTACTAGTATTACTAGTTAGTTTATGGGCAGGAGAAGGTCCCAAAAAAAGCATGAAAACTAAAGTCCTGTTAAACAAAGACAATATATCAGTTCTGTATCAGCTGTGAAACAGGGTGAACTTGACAAATGCTACATTTAGATAGTAACACTCCCATAGTTCACTAATTATCACGTTCTTTCTTGTGAAAACACATAACACACGTCGGTGTGTTTTCCCACCTTTGTATGAAGCTGGTACTTTGGTCTCCACCAGGGTGGTGTTCATCTCACTGAGGCTCCTGGATCTCTGAAGACGTACGGTCCAATGTAGTCACAGCTCATCACACTGCCGGGGGTTGTGTTCAGTATTTTTATTGTTCTAGAACCGGCGACATCGTGGTATTTTTGTACGTACGACGACAGAATCTATATTTAGATTTTTCTTCTCCTGGATTCACTGACTTCAAAGCTGCGGTAACTGTGTTATGGACAGTGGTGGGATTATCCGCTATCTTCCTTGGATGGATTGCCTGAAATTTCAAACTAATCCTTAAATGCCACAACAACGGACGCTTTTGTGTTGGGTTTATTTTCTAACTCAGCGGATACAACAACCTCAAACTCTGAAGTGTCTGCAGCCTCTGCAGGAGGCCTCTGCTCCTATTACTTTGCCTCCACACGCTCTGACACGCAGATTGGGTCACTACCTGTGTGACAGAATGATTAAACGTCCTATCAGGGGACAAGGAAAAAGGGGGGAGAGAGAGGACGTATGGCAACCGGCTGTAAATGATCCTTGAGCTCGGCGCTTGGCATTCAACGCCCCCTGCGTCCCTGCCGCCTTTTTCAAGGGTCCCTCTTGATAATAGCTGAGTCACAATCAGCTGCAGGTGGGAATAAGCATTCTTTTATCTGCACAAGCAGGTTTGTCAATGAGCCTCTGCAGACCGGCCCCCGGGTCAGTGCACAATGACATTTGTGGGGGACGGGCCTTTCTCTGATTGTCTTCAGTGAGATGATGTGTGAGACACCCTGGTTTGGTCGCCTTATCTCAGTCGTTGAGCCACACGGTGGGAAGACGGGTCACAGTTCTTGCCTTACATAGGGTGGATCAGAAATGTGTTGGTTCAATCCTCACGTCTTCCCGAGGTGTTGACGGATTCGTCCTTAATTTTCCTTCTTTCCTCCCGAAACCTGCAGGATAAATTGAACGCTTGGCTTGAAATTGACCTGATGTGTGAATTTGACTGTGGACGGTTGTTTGTCTCGTGGCGCCGTCGTCCTGATGCAATGTCTCTGTCATTGGTGTGGAACTTCATGGTTCACCTCCTGGAGAAGATCGAATTGGACTCAGGGTGGTTGGTTCCTTCCACCCACTGGGAGATTCATGAGAGACTGGAATGGTGCGCTGTGATTGGGGTGGAGGTCATGGAGACTGCTGCACCCGTGACCCAGGATCAGGAGGCTAGGAATGAATATCAGATGATAAAAAACAAAGGATTTCAATCATTTTGAAATCCATTTTCTTTTTATTTTAGTTTTATTGCTACAATGGAAGAGTTGAGACTAAATAAGACAGTTCTTTGTGGATGACGTTGTCCTCTACAACACATTCTCTTCTAACCAGACATCAGACCAGTGGTTCTCAACTGGTCTCACTCTGGGACCCACATGACTCACTCTCATAGGATTCAAACGAGGCATATTATTATTACTATTATTATTTTTTTTAAATATCACTTCTTTTTTTTAGCAGAGTGTGCCTTTCAAAATAAGAGATTTTCTAACATAAAACACATGCTTAACATCAGATTCACATTATTTCACTGATTTTTGACCAGCTGTTTACAACCAGGTCCGCGACCCACTTTTGGGTCGGGACCCACCAGTTGAGAACCACTGCATTAGACTGTACATATAGACTTTGCTCCATCGTGTGTATATTTGCTCTGAAAGCAGTCTGAAATATTAATGACTATATTCTCCTGTGTGAATAACACCACAGTCCAGATTAGCATCTATGCATCGGAAATGATGTGACGTCAACATTTACATCTTCAGGCCAGAAGATCGAAGAGAAAACAGGGAAAATATTGCAGGGAGATAAAAACCAGGAGCTGCTGGAATGAGTTTCTCTGAACTTTAAAGGTTCACTGACAATTTGTGCAGGTTGAAGACCAGGAACACGGAGAACACCAGCAGATAACTCTATGCAAATTGGCTGAAAATCAGTGAAGGAACAGAAGGAGGAGGGAATCGTGTAACACAGCGTTGTAGCTGGAACATTGAGGGATATTTGGAAAGACGTTCATGGTGACACTGAAGGTAATTCATGATGTTTCATCAGCAGAACTGCAGCATAAACCGTGGAGGCATTTTTCTCTGAACTGGTTCAACTCAATATGATCTCAGTTCAGTCCAACCTTCACATTGTCTTGTCATTCAGTGGTAAATAGGCAGCGACGCAGCCATTAGTGTCCCCATGTAATCCTATTAAGACTTGGCCAAAATAGACCATAAAACTGCAGGAGCCCCAAGTCCATTTCAGGGGCGGGGGGCGATTACCGTAGAGGGGCAATGCTTCAAATTAGGGCTAATTGAAACAATTCCACCACCAATGTTCTCGTGTTGAACCGTGTCCAGACAGGACCGATGTCAGATGTCAGGCTTAGACGGAGCGGTGATGTTGTTCTCCACCCGATTCTTCAAGTGTTTGTGTCATTGATTTAAAATGTTTGTCATGGCTTTAAACAATTACACCGTGAGGAACGATCTTCTCTGCGGGAACATGAGTCATCTCTGAAGGAACGGACAAACTCTGCTGTGTAGGAAAAACAAGACGCAACAAATCAGGTCACGTGAATGTGAACATGTGCATGTAAACAATGTGATTCATCAGGATAACAACATGTTCAGAAAACACTTTTCTTCTCACTGAAACCTGTCATCTGCTCCATTGTTGGCCTTCATCATTTAGAGGCTGATGTTGATGTTAGTATCTCCAGCAGCAACGAGTCTCCACTGAGCTTCATCTGTCAAGTTCTTTTAGATCAGTGCAAACAAACACACAAAATAACAACTAGAAAATACAGACAAAATGGTCTGTGTTGGTGACATGTGCTGGATTGAGGTTACACTGTGGTGGGAACCACATTTTTACTTTCTTATCAGTACTTTCTTGTTGTGTTTTTGATGTGCTTTTTCATGGCTTTCAGTAGACTAAGGTGAAATGGCACCATCTAGTGGGCTGGAGTGTGTTGCCCAAGATAATTAGGTTTGCTTATTTATTTACCGTATTTTCACGATTGAAGGCGCATCGTATTAAAAGGCGCAGTCTCAATATTTAATGTTTGCCATTACTGTATTTAACAAACACATAAGGCACCTGATCATAGGTTTTATATACAATCCACGCCCACACTTCACCCTTTAACGTTCTCATGGTGTCCTCTACTATGTCCGCCTTACAACAACAACACACATAGGTCGCACTGCACCGTAGTGTGCACCGCACATTTTGAGGAAAATCTAAGACTTTTCTGTGCACCTTTTGTTCGTGAAAATACGGTAAAATTATTTTTGTCCTGTCATCATTGTAGTAAATCTCTGTTGGGGGGGGTTTCCTTGTCTTTTTGACAAAATAATCCAATTCAGAATCTCTCTCTCTTCTACTCAATAGACAACAGAGCCCATTGTTCTTTACTGAAGCAATTGCATTAGTGTGACTTAAAGGAAATGATGCTGCACAGTTGGTTCAGCTGGAGGCCAACAACCCCACCCACGCGTAGCCAATAAAGTCACAGATGGTCGGAGCCTGTGCAGAGGCGGAGTGACTTCACTGGGGTCACTTTAACTAGATTGCTTTTTACCATTAAGGTCTGTTGACGACTGACCGTCTGTTGCTGCTGTTTGTCATTGAATCCAACAACCTTTTCACTCTGCCCTAATATTCAATAGCTCATTTACTGCCTCAGTGCTCTTGACTCCATGCCCTGAGGTGTCACGTGACTCCCGTGTCAGTACTGGAGCCGTGTTTGATGTGAATCAGACAGAGAAACAGGAAGGTTCTGGTCCGTGGTCCAGAGATGTGAGAACCCGTGTTCCAGGTGGGCTGTAGTGGGAGAAACAGACGGATTCTCTGGTCTTTAATTAGTTTGTGGTCACGACACTTGTTGTGATGTAAGGAAACAGCTGCACGACGGAGGTTGACTCTCCTCAGGTTATTTCTCTGAGATCTGACCTGAGTGTTAATCAGCCCTGAGTAGAAACACTCGCCTCCGTTGTTGACAGCCTCTTGTTCACGCTGGGATTCCCCTCAAGTGGAAGTGATGTCACAGTTTGTCATCATTGACCCGACAGACACTTGGATTCATTGTCCTGCCTTAACATGTGATGTTTAGAACAGTAATTAGAGCTGGACTGGTGTTGGTTAATTATATAAGTGCTCACACTTGGAGTGGGTTTTTTTCCTCTAATGATCGTTAGGAAGAATGAAGGGACTTGAACTCTCTGCCCCCCTGAAGTTCATGTTTGTATAAAAGAATTGGGGCGGCGTGGTAGCCTAGCACATAACTTCCAGTTAAGTGCAGAGGAAGGTTGACAGTATGACAGCAGTGTGATTTGGGTAGTTGGGGTGGAGAGTACTGTCCCTGAGAACAAGAGGATGAAGATAAATGAACAAAGGAATAAAGAAAAATGGTCTAGAATTCAAAGGATTGGTCTAATTATCAATGATTCCTGTCAGATTTTCAAAATAATAGCATTAACAATTGGTTGTTGTTGTTTTATATTTTGTGATGAAAATGTGTGTTACTTTACTCATATCACACAGACCCATTTATCAAGTTCAACCTACTGAACTGACATTAATAAGATTATACATGGGAAAAATTATGTTTTCTGGAATTCCTTGTTCATTTTAATGCCTTGTTCCATTTGTTTGGACAAATATACGATGAAAAAAATGACATGAGCCGATGAGTGTATTTTTTTAGGGTTTTCTTGATCAAAACTAAAAATCCCTTCAGTTTTTACATCAATTTTATTGTATTTCATTGACAAAAAATGTGCTTTTAAGCCTTTATTGTTTTTGTGCTCAGATAATACACCTTTACTTGAACCAGGCATTGAATTGAACAAGAAATTGAAAAAAACAACGTTGGACTAAGTAATTTCAAAGACTGTATGACAACAAAACTAAAAGAAAATGAAAATATTTGAGGTTAATGGACAGAATTATTTCCACTGTTTTCTGATGTGATATAAAGTGACTAACTCTCCTCAGTGGAACCTTCTTAAAACTTGAGTTTCCTTCTGTCCACAGTTAAAACAAATACTCGATTCTCAGAAGTTGAGTTGATATTTTTTCGTTAGATCATTTGATTCTGCAGGAATCAAACAGTGGTGTTTGATTCCTCTCCACTGGGGCCTGGGTTGGAGTGAGTGTGTGCTGATAAGGCTGCACTCTGGCTGTGGTCTCAAGGCTGTGAGTGCAGATCAGAGCAGAAGTAAAATTAAGACGGCAACTATATTAACGAGCTGAGGCTCTGATTGGACGAGGACGTCCAGATCTGCTGCCTCCATCGGTGAAGGCAGTTTTCTACAAAATGAAAGTGAGATAAGAACCTCACGTTTATCTGTGATTCATTCCGGGCCTGGTTTTCCTGAACTGACGGCAGTAATGAAAACACGCTGCTTCACACGCGGAACAATCACACACCTTCACAGCTGCAGATCTACAGGAGCGGAAGATGAGCCTTGCTCAAGGGCATCAGTGGTAGGAAGGCACAGAAAGATCTTGTTACATTTGTGTTGTACCTTCATCATCTTCTGAATATCTTGGTGAGACATTACTTTTTTGATTATCATTTTGCTTTCGTCATTTCTGTGCAGTTCCAACATTTCACCAATAGATGGTTTTAAAATGGCCAAAAATATATTTTTTATTTTCCATTTGTCACAGAGAGGATTCTGACATTAACATCTAACAATAATGTTTGACCAATATGGGTTTTTTGTTCCACTAATGAAGCAGTTTCTGTTTTTCCAGTCAGTCCTGACGTCCACAAATATTATCACAGTTAACTGTCAAAGTAAATGTCCTCAAAGGTATGACTGATGTTAATTGAATGAGATTTGTCTGTGTTAAGTGCTCAAAGCACTAGTAACGTCCAGGCTAATAAAACAGCTCTGAGTGTGTGTCCTCTTTGTCTGTTCACGCTGCCGTCCTCAGAGTGGAGGAGATAAAATGCTTGAGCACATATCCATGAATGTTAATTTGATTGGTCCGTCTTGTCCTGACGTGAGGGACAAACAGGATGAAATGCCAATAAAACTCAAATGGATGTGGACACTTTACTTAACATTTTGTGAACAGCTACAGCAATCTGGGACACAGTGGAGACAAAGAGGACTCTGATTGGTGCTGCTGCCTCATCTCGCATTTATTAAACATTCATATACGAGTGAAAAGAATTCTGGGCCATGAGTCAATATATGAACCCTAAACCTGATAAAGTTGGTCCTGAAAACTCCTTTAACTCTCTAGACCCTCAGATTTCATTGGTGAATATCAGTGTTGGGCAAGTTACTTTAAAAAAGTAACTTATTATTTTACTAGTTATGTTACTAGTTACTGAATTATAAAAGTAACTAATAACTAGTTACTTTACTTTAAAAACACATTAAAACAGTTCAGTGTTTTGTTCTGTATCAACGATCATAATGAAATGTAGTGAAACAATAAAAACAAAATAGATGTTTAGACATTTTCACAGGAATCTTTATCGTAATCTCAACTTGACACTTGCCGTCGTATTGCTTGTTGGTGTGTCCTGCTCACCTGTGTGTGTGTGAGACTGTTTATTTCCCTATAAGGCAAGAAGACCCGCCCAGGTCTCTTCCTGATTGGCTCAGCCTGAAATGTTAACCTACGTCAACCAATCATTGCTTCTTTTCAATGCATGGAATCAGTTAGTGTGGACGGCCGTCTTTCACTCATGACTGACCGGCAGTAGACAGGGTCGCCTCCACACAGTCCTCTCTCCGTGGCCAGGAGAAACTGTCCATTTGGACCACAGATAGTAACGAGTAACGAGTCCCTTTACACCACAGTAACAATAACGATATTACTGAATGGGAAAAGGTAACATGTTACGTTATTAGTTACAGAGAAAAGTAGCTTCGTTACGTAACGACGTTAGTCCCAACACTGATGAATATATATATATATATATATATAATATATAATGGAGACCGCACCAACTTGGAGAATTTGAAAAAGAGGGAATTCCACATTTTCATTGCGTCTCCTATTGTTATGCTTGTCATCTCCTTGGCTTCCTCACACTTTCCAATCACTCATGGCTCCGTTGGCTCCGTTGGCAGCCTCCACTTGTTACACTGTGAATTTTGGTACCGATAACAGCCGTGACTGAGCATTTGTTTTAGTCGGAGCAGCCACTCACAGGAGAATGACTTGTTGTTGTTATTTGTTTTCTTTGCTCAAGTGCTGAAACACCAATCACAGACAGATGGCGCCGCATCTTACACAGCTGAAATCAGACGTGATGAACCGATCATTGCGGTGCATTCTTTATGAATACATTTGTGGTAAATAGAAGTTTTTTTTTATACTGTAGGTTGAGACACAAAACCTACCGTGTTGAAGTGCGAGTCAGAAATATCCATTATCCTTTGTTGTTACAAATCCCACCTGGTCTTTAGCTTCAGTGTCGGCTCTGACCTTGTGGTCCAGTGTTGAGGAAGATAAAGTTCTACATTGAAGGTCAGAGAACGTGCATCGTTCCATTAAGATCCAGGTCCATGATATCACAAAACTGTATTTTATTTCTTTTGTTTAAATCTCTGTGTTGATCTAATGTCTTTTTCCCAGACTACATGTTAACAGTACTGGTTAATTCTCTCAGTCTCTTCCCACCACAAGTATATTGTAATAAGTGGTTACTAATGGGTCTGAAACCACATATTAACCAGACAGAATTTTCATTTTCTCTTCCAGGATCTGTGTGGTCAATGTAAATGACAAAGCTCAACTTATCCCAGGAACATACATTTACCGAACCTCGCATGAGTCTGTCTATAATTTATTTACAAATAAATAAAATTGACACTTTATTTTTAAGATGATTTTCAAGTTTTTCCTCCTCATAAGTCTAACTGTTTTTTACATAATTTTGTAAGAACCTCCTTTACTCTCACACTGCCCCCTACTGGTCTGAATCCTACCTCGCTAGTTGGTTCTGGCTGGGCTACACGCCTGCATCCAATCACAGGAGTTCCCCAGGGCTCCGTGCTGGGGCCCCTCCTTTTTTTCTATAAACGCCACCTTATTGGTCCAAATCATCCACTCATCTGGCTTCTCCTATAAACAATATCAGAATATTGTATAATATCTCCTGGTATTGTCTTGACATTTGTTAGAACCTGGAGTCATGGGTTAGAACATTAGGACAATATCTGTTAATTATTATTAATTTTTAGATTTTATTTTAGCAAAATGAAACAACAAACACATTAACGTCTCCTTAGTTCACTCACAAATCATAGCAGATGAATCAGAGCTTATTTTTACCTTTTTACTTCCAGATGACCCTGAGATTTTTTACATTAAAATGACATCAACATCTTTTATCTACTTTATGCAAATGTTTTTTTTTCTGTTACTGTCACAATGTGAACAAGGACAAATATGATTCATTATAAATAACGCCTGGGGATTTGTTAGAAATGTTGCACCATGAGTCAGAACCGTTGCAATGTTTATCTGCACTTTGTCCTCCTGGGTGGAGAAAAGTCCAGTTGTATAATTTTCTCTCTGTGTGGCCACATTTTTAGCAGTAAGATTGTGACATGTTGTTTCTGTGGCTCATGTTCATCAGACCTCGTTCTCTCTCTGGTTTTGCAGGGACCTTGAGTGCAGCCTAAATGACGAAGTTCAACTTGTTCCGGCATCAGACCACACCCATGGTCGCCGCAAAGCCCACAGGGGCCAGCGAGCTGACTGTGACTCCGGCCCCCGTGGCGATGGTAGCCAACGAGAACACCAACTCCACGGAACCCGTCAACAAGAACGATGCCTTCGACGAGATCAAGAACAAGTTCCTGAATGAAATCGGAAAGATCCCAAGTGAGTGTCAGGCGGAGGAAACGCAGCCTCCACTGAGATTGATGCCTACACCAAGCTGTGATTTAGAAATTAGATTTTCTGTTTGGCTGCAGGCATCGGCAGCTGCTAATGTATTTATTCAGTATCGATTAGCTGCTAGCCTTCCTAATGGTCCAGGAATCTAATTTTCACCCAATCTAATTGCTAACCTAGCACCTCGCTTACTAAATATATTTGTACCAGGACATAGTTTGGACCAGACTGAACGATCATCTGGTCAAATGTCAAGACTCATGGTGCTCCTCTGTGCTCATCTCACCCCTCCATTGATCTGACCTTCCCCCTCCAGTGCCATCCTGGGCCATCATCGCCATCGCCGTGGTCGCCGCCGTGCTCATCCTAACGTGTTGCTTCTGCATCATCAAGAAATGCTGCTGCAAGAAGAAGAAGAACAAAAAGGGCAAGAAGGGAAAGGGTGATATGGGAATGAAGAACCTGAAAGGTGGAGAGGTATGTTCCTCCACAGGTCAGATGGGTCCAGTAGATGGCGACACTGTGCGGGATTTAGCTTCTGTTTCTTTTTTCCTTAACCAGACCTGAAAGAGAATATGCATGATTTTATCAGTCCGTACTGCAGAGCAACATCGTGTGATAATTTGGTGAATGAATCAGATTAGGGTTAGTAACACAGACTGTTGTGCAGTGGAGGACGTTGTAACCCAGTCAAGTTTATTCTCCACAGGTCTAGATTACAGTCTTAATGATTTTTCTTTCTTCCTTTTTATCATTTATTGTATTTGTCATGAATGTAATTGGTGCCGTTTGACTTGTGTTTTGGGATTTGGTTGGAAAATGACAGAATTGGCTCAGTTTTCTACGACATCAGGACAGAAATCTACCTGGTGTCACAACATCAGGCTTTAAAGTGAAGTCAGTTCACATCAGTGAAGGTTTAGTGGAATATAATGGTGGAGCGGCTACATGAGTACTTGATCTCGGCTCAGTCCATCGTGGAGCCGAAAGTCAGCAGAAAGTCACAAAATTGTCATTGTTAAACATTTGTCTTTGCCGTCCCTCCATGAGATGACATCATTCAAAGATCAGATTGGACGACATGAAAAAAAAAGTTTTTTTAATCGTACAGTACTTCCTGACGAGGCCTCGTCTTTTCTCCTGTTATTCTGTTGTGTTGACCTGTGATTGATGGATCGGTGAAATACCTCCATCAACTGACCCACTGACCAGGCCTGGCCGTCTGTCATTTTCCAGCCTCCCAACCGCTGACCGCATTTGCTGTGATTACCCCTCTTTGGTGTCTGCTGTGAGTTCAATCTCTTCCTTTGTCTCTGCTCTCCTCCTTCCTGCTTTGTGTCTTATGTGTGCTCCGTGTATCTTGACTGTGGTGGACTTCCTTGCCTACGGTAGGTCTGATGTCACGCGGCACCCCTCTCTGGCCGCTCTGTGTAAGCGCAGACCGGGGCAGAGGGGGAGCGTTGGCGGGGGGGACGGGGGCGGGGGGTGGACGGGCTGGGCTGGGCTTGACGGGATTGGATTGCAGTGATGATGACAATGAGTGCAATGGCTTCCTTAGATCTTTGCAAGCTTCTAGGTGCTGCGGGTGCTTGAGGAACCTTTGGGAGCGTTAGCGCTGCTTCGCAATATCCACTGAAATGACATGCCGCACCAACTGCCTTGTCTTGACTCTCCAGAGTTTGCAAGAATAACAGACCAAGATGTTCTTTAGTGTCTATGGTTTGGACTGAACATGAATCTCATCCTATGGTTGAGCCTTTGAATGACGAGTGCACTCAGCGACTCACTAGAGATCACTAACATGCATGTGCAAGGGGTAAGCTGGGAATTTGTCAGAGAAAAGAGCCGAGACCAGGAATGTTACTGAGAGCTTCCAGTGTGTTTCCAGCTTGGCCATTAGACATTGATTTAGATCTTCATACTTCACACCAAATTTGCTGATTGTCCATCTATCAATCTGTCTGTCTGTCTCTCTATCTGTCTGTCTGTCTGTCCATGTATTAGGGCTGTCACAGTTAAAATCAAAATCAAACTGAACCACGACAATTACAAAGTATTAACCTTTTTTTAGAAGTTTTTTTGGCTGCGACCAGCCATAATGTATGGATTAGAGACACTAGGATTAGACAGAAGACAGGAGACAGAGCTGGAAGTGGAGGAGATGAAGATGCTGCTGAGATTCTCTTTAGGAGAGACAAGGATGGACAGGATCAGGAATGAGGTGATGAGAGGGACAACACAGACAGGAAGGTTTGGAGACAAAGTTAGAGAAGACAGATTGAGATGGTTTGGACATGTTCAGAGGAGGGACAGTGATTATATTGGTAGAAGAATGATCCTAGAGATGGAGCTACCAGGTAGGAGACAAAGAGGAGATTGATGGATGCAGTGAGGGAGGACATGGAGGTAGTTGGAGTTAGATTTATTGGATAAAAAGTGATTTAGATTAATTTTTTTTAACATTGACAGCTCTAATATATATGTATATATGTTTATACACACACACACACACGTATGTGTCAACAGTTCTGTGAAGATACTGTGAACTTCAGACACTGAAGCCATAATGTGAAAACACACTAGAAGCTCCCTGACATCTGAAAGTGTTTGTAGTAAATGACAAAAACCAGTTTATGCCCTTGTGGTAGGAATCATTGAATGGCCACAACTTGACTTGAGAGTAACTGTTCTGGACGACCCATGCTGCTGATACCCAGGGTGACAGTCACTGATACCCCTGCTCTTCAGAACCCACGGGGGGGGTCACTGAGGAGGAGGAGGAGCGCTGGGCCGGAATGTTCGCCCACGGCAACAGGATGTTGGACACGTCACTCGAGACACAGTTACAGAGAAATTTTGGACTGAAGTCGCTTTGTCAAAACACTTTTTTTGAATCTTCGTTCATCATCATGAAAAAAAAAACTTGAATCCTGCATTGTGTGGCCTGGCATGCTTGAATGTAAAAGCATTTAGCACAAAAAGCAATATTCAAGTGTGTGAGTGTGTGTCTGACAGAGAGAGAGAGCGAGAGAGAGAGGCAGAGAATGAGTTGGCGAGCAGGCATGAGAGTCTGCATGGAAGCAAATGTGAATATATCTGGGTGTGTGTGTGTGTGTGTGTGTGTGTGTGTGTGTGTGTGTGTGTGTGTGTGTGCGCCCTCTTCCTCCTCCAGCTCATCAGTGAGTAGATGAACTCTCTTATGAAGACGTCAGTGTCTTTTCTAGAAGACAGAAAAGTAGGCCACGCTCACAAATCCAGCCTGGAAAAATATAGCAGACAAAGAATCGTGACTTCATCGTCTGCTCGAATATGTCCTCGCTGCATCAGTCAGAGGAAAGAGACGAAGGACAGGGGGCGACAATGAGTCTGATGAAGTCGGCTGTTAATGAGGACGTGGTTGAACTTTCAGATACCAGGAATAAAAATAAAATAAAATATGTTTTGATCTTCATCTCGATCACATGACAAGACAAACATGGACAAAAATACATTTTCATGTTTTTGACTGAACACAACACGTAAAGCTAACGATTCTGTCAACCTGGAGTCCAATTACTGTCAAGAGTTTGGATGTGTTGGTTGAAGAGGTTCAGTCTGTGGTGGTTTAGCCGTGAGAAGATCTGTTGAACAATGGTTGGCCTGCATTAAGTAGAGAGGCAAGAACAGAAGAACAGAAGCATCTCTAAAAGCTTTGATGTTCACGTGTCCAGTCTGCAAATGGAGAAGGTTCAGCTGCGGTGCTGCTCTCCCCGGGTGTGGTCTCTCTGTAGAGACGACTGTGAGAGGACAGTGAAGACTGACTGAATCAGTGAGTTGAAGTGGACAAATCTACAATAGATTATTGTTGATGGGAGGACAACATGGAGGAAACCATTGTTGTCCCCCAAAACAAGGTGTTGTCACCCAAATAAACGTGTTTGTCTGGTCATGTGACTTAGATGAAGATCAGAACCTGATCAATTTATACACAAATCCAAATATTCCAAAAGTATATAATAATAATAAGTATTTGTATACTCTGTCCAATCAGGTCTTATTTTAATCATATTTATGTCATGAAGGTCGTGTTGAAGGAGACACAGCAGAAACTCTCAGAACATCATATGTAATTACAAACACTGTGTGTGTGTGTGTGTGTGTGTGTGTGTGTGTGTATTGATTAAATCTGTCAGGTAAACAACACACACTGATATTTATCTCAATCTCAAGCTCGTCTTTTTTATCTAAACTAATTAGTGATTGTAATTAAAAAAGTATTTTCACTGTCAGGTCTCCTGCTTGTCTTCAGCTCCAGCATCGTTTGTTTTACTATTTCATTCATTTTCTTTTTCTCTCTCTCTGATTGGTTTGTTCTGGGAGAACTCGTCCTTGAAGGAACGCCTTCCCTTTCTTTAACCTTTGTAATTTGTAGTCTTAATCCTTCATCATTCTCTTAATCTGAACCTAATCTCAATCCAAAATCCAATCTGACACTTGAACCTCAAGCCTCTGCCTTCGAATAGGACACAACGTCCCCAGAAGTCCTGTGTAGGAACTGTCTCCTTATTAGACGTTAGTACTGGACTTTGGCCTGAAGAGGTCAGTCCTGAGTTCCATGTCCTCCCAGTCAGCGTGTTGTTGATGGAACCTCCCTGAGTCTGTTTGATTATTTCAGTTTCACTCTCTTATATTTTAACTTTTTCAAGTGTTTTGCAGAATTTTGAGATGAAACACATTTTCTGGAAATGTTGAGATGCACGATTGTTTAGTCAACAAAAAGAAAACCAAATTTTGCAAAACTTCTAAAAGAGGAAAAGAAAACAGCAAATGGTGTCACCCAGGAAACAGTGAAATCAAGTCAGGTTGCAACTGTGGTCATGGATGAACAGATTGCACTAGTAACACCGGGGTGTCAGGGGGTAAGTGGCAGGTAGGTGGCGTACTAACACGACTGCTGGTGCCTGAGGTTCGTTGTGCAGCGATGACATCACTTCCACGATCCACTCTCACACCTGTCTTTGCCACCTGCCTCCCCCTCCCTCCCCCTTCTGTCTTTGCAGAAACAACAGGATGATGATGATGAAGAAGACGACGTGGAGCCTGGACTGACGGGCGACGAGAAAGAGGAGGAGGTGAAGGAGAAGGAGAAGCTCGGAAAACTTCAGTATTCCATCGATTATGACTTCCAGGAGAACAAGGTGAGAATTCCTCTGTCCTGGTCCCAGTCAATTCATACACATGAAGAAGACGCTGAGCTGAGTTCACATTACTGCCACCTATTGGCTGTGGAAATACCTACAATGAGAAGCATCCAAATCTACTTCACACAGTTATGAAAAAATACATCAAAGGATGATGGTTAACCTCCAGGGGGCAGCATCTGAGAAGATGAACATTTCACTGAATAAATCTGGTAGAGAAACAAATGTGAAGATTTCTTCCTTTCTTCGTTCCTTCTCCTCAGCTGACTGTGGGAATCCTCCAAGCTGCTGATCTCCTCTCCATGGACAGTGGTGGCACCTCAGACCCTTACGTCAAGGTCTTTGTTCTTCCTGATAAGAAGAAGAAGTTTGACACAAAGGTTCACAAGAAAACTCTCAACCCCGTCTTCAATGAGACCTTCTCCTTCAAGGTGAGCTTTAAATCCTTTAAATTAGGATTTAACCTACGCCCTTTCTTCTCCCCTCACCAGAGAGGCAGGTGGTGTAAAAGGTGAACTCTTTTTCTCCATCCATTTCATTTTTCTGGAGGCCAGGTGCTCCACCGTTGATAACTTCTTCTGCTCAGTATTTCTTGTCAAGCGCTGATAAAAAAGCATTTTAAGGACGTTGAAAAGGAGAACGTGGGAGAAAATCAAATTATAGGAGAGTGCCACCTCTGGGCCGACCTGCTGCTGACGCAGCTTTAAAAACAATTCCACTGAATCCACTTTGTTGCCGCGGAGGTCGTAGCTGCAAAACTGTAACCTTTATTGTTTTTGTGTTGACGTTCAATCACTGTTGTAGAAACCATAGAAAAGTTCTCTTTGGACGAGTCTGTGTGAAAGTCATTCTCTGGATTCCATTACTGTCTTCAAGATCCCATTTCAAGAGATGGGCGGGAAGACGCTGGTGATGTCCGTCTACGACTTCGATCGATTCTCCAAACACGATGTCATCGGAGAGATCAAAATACCCATGAACACCCTGGACCTGGCCAAGCCCATCGAGGAGTGGAGAGACTTGGACAGCGCCGATCAGGAGGAGGTGAGGGGTTTACATACAGTTGTACAGAACAGTTTATAAATATATTGGGAATATAAATATATGTTCAGAATGTGTATCATATTGAGATGGTGTGGACATGTCCACAGGAGGGACAGAAGAATGATCCTAGAGATGGAGCTACCAGGTCCATCTCTAGTCCATGGTATATATTGAATAGACTTTGAATTTGTACCAGTTGTTTCCAATTATTTTCTCTCATGCCCCCCTAGGGGACAGAAATTGTATTACGCCCCCGTTGCAGACAGATATTCTATAACAACCCCCGCCCCCCAACTCTCCACGACCCACAGCCCCGTGAATTGAAATACTAATAAGAACCTGATGATGTGTATATTTTCTCTGCTGCCACCTAGTGACTGGAGGCATAACAGCACTGGTGCACTTCTGTCCTGCACCATGTTCTCTCCCAGGCACCTTAGCATGACTCCACACGGGCCCCGCCCCCACTTTTGGAGTAGTACTGATAAATACTGCATAGCATTTCTGAAAATGAAGGAGTATTGGAAGGTTGGGACTGTTTTTTTTTGTGATTTTCTGAAACTGATCTTCGTGTTTGCTGCTGCTGCTGCTGCTGCTCCTCCCCAGAGTCACCTTTAAAATAAATTCTCTCTCTACAGTTTAATGACTTGTTGACCTTGGAAAGTGAAAGTGACTGAAGTTGACACTCAGTTTAAAGTGAAAAGTGAAGTTGTTTAATCCTGGTTCTCCTCCACCCTGACAGCCTGAGAAGCTGGGAGACATCTGCATCTCCCTGCGCTACGTCCCCACCGCTGGGAAACTCACCATCTGCATCCTGGAGGCCAAGAACCTGAAGAAAATGGACGTGGGCGGGCTGTCAGGTGGGCTTCATGGACACACCCCTCAACACACTCATGTTGTCGGTGCAGTCAGGGCTAAGATGGAACCCTGGTTCTGACTGAGGAGCTGCAGCTCTGCTCACGTGCTGAGGCTGCAGTGCCTGTCACTCATTCCTCAACCCGAGCCGCCTCTGGCCCCATCTGTCGGTGTAGTAAAGCATTGCAACCCCGTCTAATGATCTCTCTGTTGTTTCAGATCCTTATGTGAAAATCAATCTGCTGCAGAATGGAAAGAGGCTGAAGAAGAAGAAGACGACGGTGAAGAAGAACACACTCAACCCCTACTACAACGAATCCTTCAGCTTTGAGATTCCACTGGAGCAGATGCAGGTAAGACCACGTCCTGCAGAACCTTCTTCTACTGATGTTGAGTCGTCAAAACAGGACAAAAGCATCTTTTTCAACTAGGATGATGATTCAATTATCAGAGACCTCACACACTCATTGGTTCTGAACTCCCTCACAGAAAATCCAAGCCGTGATCACGGTGCTGGATTATGACAAGATTGGTAAGAACGATGCCATCGGCAAGATCTGGGTGGGGAGCAAGTCCACGGGGGCGGGGCTCAAACACTGGTCCGACATGCTGGCCAACCCCCGCCGTCCCATCGCCCAGTGGCATCCACTGCAGCCGGAGGAAGAGGTGGACGCCTCTCTCGCAGCCCTGACTGCCAAGAAGTAAAGCCCCACCAGAATACACCGTCCGCCAGCTCCACCCTCCCCACCCCTCTGAGCCCTACGTTTCCCATCAGCCCCCTCCGCCCCTCCATGTCAGCGTATATCCTGAAAAAAGCTCTGACTCTTCACTCACCCCAGCCCCTCCCTCCTCCTATTTCACTGCCACCTTTAAAAAAAAAGATATAAATACCATTCGACATGATGGTAATAGAGTTTAAAAAGGCATTAAAATATATAAAGTCATGTCATCGAGAAGAAAAACAGGAGTCAGAGGATGGACAGAGACTCGGTCGAGTTCCTTTAGATCTATTTTTGTATCGGGGTCGTGGTTCCACTGCTGAGGAGAGAGATTAGACGACAAATAAGACGAGGCTATGGAACCTGCTGTAGAGAGAATGAAACGTATATCCACTCATATTGTACTCTCTCCCTTCCCTTTAGTCACACCGTTTGCTTAGAATAGCGCTTAATAATAAAATGCTTTATACTGCCATAGAACAGAGAAATAACACAAGCAGGTTCATTCCTTGGTGTCTGGTGCACCGTCTTTCACACCTGCCAGTTGTATCATACTAGATGATTCTGTTAGTTTGAAGTACATTCCTAGCGTTGGGTAGCCAGTAGGGATAAGCACATATCCAGTTACCCACGGACACACTGCCGTTTTGATTGGTTAACCTTCAGCCCTTCGTCTCAGGTAAACTGAGAGGAAAGTGAAGCTCCATGCCTTTTTTTCTAAACGGGTTGTAATTATTCCAATACTTCACTCGATGATAATAATAATAACAATAATAACAATAATAATGTCAGATCCAAAAACGTTGACCGCTCGTCGTCGTTGAGTTGTTTTGTTGCCCTTCGGTGTTCCGCTTCCAACTAGTCTTAGTCAATCCATCAAACCCAGAGTAGAGCGAGGCACAGATTCACAGAGGAAGAAGAAGAAGAAGATGAAGAAACAACGTGGTTCATCCACCACACGAGCTGCGAAGAGTGAAGGAACGTGACAGCGAGGCACAACATGGACGGACCCCCACCTCCAGTGACATGATATTTACCATGTGTCAAGTACTGCCTGCGGTCTGCCTCCACCTGCACCTCCACCTCCACCACCCAGCGCCTCTGATTCTGTATCTAACATGTCAGTGCTACTGCCATTAGTCATGGACTTGACACAAGGGTTTTACTTCAGAGAAATCCCTATAACCGTCTTACAGTCATAAAGGAGACAAGCCTTCCAAGAAACATAATAAGCAATTTTCAACTACCAGGGACGCCTTCTAGTCACAGTGTTGTTCTCGCCATCGCCTTTTCCTCTCTTTTCTCCACCGTTGTTTCCTTCTTTTGTCGTGTTTTAATTCCTCTTTTATTCTTCAAGCACTTTAAATTCCCCATGTTTAGTTACAAATATATTTCTGTACCCCAGAAACCAGAGCTTTAATTATTTATAACAAAACCACAGGTAAATCCTCTCTTTTTGGACCAAAAAAAGAGCGAGGCAGTGTATTCTCTATCCTTTCTGTTCTTCTTTTGCTTTTTGTAAAATGTCATTATGTTTGTTACGGTCTGGACGTAGGCACTGATCCATGTGTTTATACACAACCTACCAAACTGCTGAAGTTAATTGCACTATTGGGTATTATTCTGTTTTCTTCTCTTCTCGACTTGTGTTTTTGTGTTTTTTTTTTTTCCTGATGTAAAATCTGGTGAGATTAATTTTTGCCGTGGCACAACAGACAGGTCGTCTTGTATCGGTGGACTCCACACAATTTTGTATCTCCCTGGTTCCCTCCCCAATTAGTTCCTCTCTGTAGATAATTTATATAACTAAGACTCACCTAGAAAACCTTAATTCTGCTCAATATTCTGTTTAGAGCTGGATCTTAGCAGTGGTTCCCCCGACAATGTTTATTTTTACTGGCTTGGTCAGGTGTGGCCTGTGAAAATGTGAGGGCGGCAAACCAAACACCTTTCTTCTTGTAGTTTGCCAAATGTTTAGTGTCAAAAATCAATACATTAAGTAATATTTTTTCTCCTGTTGAAGATGAAGGGAAAATTATATGTTCTGGAATGATTGTCTCATGGGGGCGCCACTGCATCTAACAGCCCAGTCTCTAGTTGATTTGATTAAGTAGCACACAGAAATAGCACGGACTCCTGCTCGACAATGTGAGGCCTGCAAATAAAGTCAAATCTCCTAACGGCAGAGAGAGTGTGCAGAGAAGTTAGCTTCCATGCTAGGAAAAAGAACGTTAACATGTGAAGTCACGCCGATCAAATTCACCGGGCTCACGTTTGTCGATTCGAAAACAATCTGCGTGTCTGAAATTTCAGGAAATGTCGTCTCCTTTTTCTGTCCGTTTGACGTTTTAATGGTTAAAGTCGTGCCATGTTTTTGCTTTTCTCTTTCACCGCACACTATCTGTTCTTTTACGTTGAAGCAACACTAAGGAAAAGGCAACATGGAAGCAATCAAGCAACCCGTCGGTGTGTAGTTTTTGACACATAGTTCATACATGTTGATACTGCATGTTTATACAAAAATACTGTACATAAGAGCATGTTTTAGAGACAAAGCAAAAATATCTCGTGTACGTAAATGGGTGTCATTTGTCATTTTAATAACGCGACGAAGGGAGAAAAAAAATAATCAAAATGCACTGTATATTTTCTAAACGAAACAAAGGTGTATTTATTTCCACCAGGGGTCACTGGAGAGAACGTCATACGGTACAAATATTACAGTACTCTTACTAATAGGAACCTTTCCCCACGCCTGAGATTCTAAAGCAAGTGTGTCGTCCAGTACTGTGTGTGAGTCCATGTAGGATGAAAATGTAGCCGCATGCTTGCTGTGAAATTCCTTGTGATCAAAAATGTCTTTTTGATTTGTGTTTTAAAGCCATTAATCGGACATATCTTTTAGTTTCAGCACTTATTGGAAGGCCAATATTTCTCTGTTCCTTTCTTTGGTTTCTATGCTGTCACTAGTCGTAGTTTTAACGTCCGAATTTGGGATGATGGGTCTCCAAGTCCGACTGTTTCCTAGCCCAGCAGATTTATCGCAAATCTTTCGTCTGTTTGAGGCAAATTCCTAACATTGTTCTGCAATCTGAAGGTGGATTGTACGAGTGATGACGTGTGTGCCAGTACAGACACTGTTAGTGTGTTCCTTTATTACAAACAATAATCCTTGGGGCCAAAAGATGATTATTACCATTCCTGTAAACACACACGACTTGGACTCCGCTCCTCTCTCTTTCTTTACTTGAACTTTGTTGGTTTTTGATTTTTTTTACTCCTATTTAAACGACCTGAAACCCTTCACAGCTGTGTCTCTTTGACTCTGTTTCTGATCCAATAATGTGTATGTGTATACGAGATAAATGAATAAGATAAAACTAAAGCCATAAAACTCAAGCACTAACTCTTTAGAGCTCAGCTAGAACTTATTTATGAAAAAGAAAAAGAAGAGCAAGAAGAAAAAGAAAAGAGAATCTGATGTTTTCATTTCTCCTGCTCAGAGGTCTTTGTTCATCAAGAGGGCAAAATCCATCTGATTGTACATATGTGAGCAGTGGGGACATTTGTGTCTTTAGTAGCGTGAGTGTGTCTTTTTATACTTTCACAGTGATGTCCTTGGTTCGTAGAGGTAGCTGACTCTACAGTATTGTGATTAGTAATGTTTTGATAGTATAAAATAGAGAAGTCATCTCTAAATGAGTTGTCACACATAGTGCTAATATATATATATATATAAATATAAAATATAAATATACATAGCCTATATATACAGCAGTATGCTGTACTCTTGGGGTGGGTGCAATTTCTTAACCCAACTGGGTCACACTTCCCCTCTTGAATTTTTCTTTTTTTTACCATAAATGTATTCCCTTCATTTACATCAGTAACACCACAGTTGAACACCAGGTGGAGCCCAAACTGAAGAACGTGTCCCAATAACTTCAAACGGTTCCAATTTTTACTATCATCAGAATTAGGGAAAATCACAAAAAAACTAACATTAAGGTCATTACGAAAAATTCCAAAGGCTGAGCTGACTTGAAATGTGTATAACGGATAGGGACGGATATTTAACGTTTAACTTTTCGTATGAACTGCATTACTGCCCCCTGCTGGAACTGCTATACAAGCTACTTTTTCCTATTAGAAACATGAGAAAAAAAATCAACAGCAGAGGGCACTGTTTTATGCAATGTGTAATTTTTTTTAGCAATTTGGGCCCATAATAAGTTTAAATGAATCCTTTAAAAAATCATTACATATGTACCCAGTAGCTTAGCATTTGATCCCATCTGGTCCACGACCCAGATGTTGATTCCTGAAGTATAACATTATTGAAAAAAGAGCTTTTTTTTAACATTGGGCAAATAATAATTGTCCACACCTGCCTTCAATTTTCACACAGTACAGATGTTAAAAAGTCTTTGTTATAGAATTTCATGGATAAATAATCATAACAGACTTCACAGTCAGGGCTTCAGAGAACGGCAGAGAATGAAATTTGTGAAGCCAACTGTCTTCCAAAGGTCATAACAACTCACCAGACTCAGAACTGTCCTGTTGGTTCATCTGATTTAGCAGAAACAAACTGTTCACTCTGTGTGTGTTCTCCCAGTTACATCCCTTTATGTTTGTCCAAATCACACTCTGTATCTATTGCAATACTAACCTTCGCCACCATCCCACCCTAATGCCATGGACTGTGACCAAATGATGCACTGATTTAGATCAGTGTGTTAGAGAAATACTGCCAATACCTGGTCACAGTTGCTTGTATTTGTCACCTGTGTTTGAGTCCGGGGTCGACGGGACACGAGTGAGCGGTGAGGCAAATGTGATCGCAGGTAAACCCTAGAGCACACTGTAGAATAGAGATTTATTTTCTTATTTCCTTTTCACTGCTCACTCACTCACTCACTCACACTCAGTCAGAAGCGTCTGGACCTCTGTGGTTTGACTGGGCTCAGGCACTGGGACCAGTGCGTGGGGTTGAATTGACTCAATTGGAAGACGTGGAATCGATGTAACTGCAATATACGTAGGACACAGGTCTGCATGCGTTGGTCCGACTGCTCATTGTTGGATGTACGTCAGTGTTGTGACCGCGGCAGTCAAACAATCCGCAGGTTGTTTCTGCTCTTCACGGCTTTGTGGTGTAGATGCTCACGGCTGAACTTCCCACTTCTGTTTATGACAGGCATGGGCAAACAAGGGCCCGGGGGCTGCACGTGGCCCATTCAGCATTGTGATAGGGCCACCTAACTTGTGAAAATTATGTATTAATTAATATTTTCATTAGACTTCTGCCTTTTCCCTGCAATGCCTGCATTCCCCTATAGATGGCATACAGTAAACAAGGCTAAAAAGCCTTTATCCCCTTAAGCTCAAACTCTCCATCTGTCTCCTCCTGACCCGGCCTCCAGGTCCAAATTATGACCAATTGTGGCCCACGAGTCAAAGGTTTGCCCATGACTGATTAAGAACGTGTGAAGACGGTGCGTTAGCATCACTTGCACAGAAGCTACTGTTGTTGTCTACTTTATTTTTGTTTTTACTGATTTTAATGGTTACATTTTTTTTTTATTTTATTAAAATGTGCTGGTTGTCTTGTCTCCTCTACTACTCTGTGTGTACTCCTCTGTATTCTTGTGTAAATGTAAAACCACTTCTTGTGTTTTGTTGTTTTTTATAAATATATATCTTTATTTTGATATCGAATGTAGGGCTTTTTTTATTTGATTAATCAGTGCCAGCGATGGGTCACCGAGCTCTTCCAAGTTAAATTTACTCTTCACGTCTGTGTCCTGTTTCTGTGCCAGCAGCTTTGCTCCATTGGTGTTGTGCTAAACAGAAAGGTGGCAAGACAGGTTCCCTGCGAAACCTGTCTCTCTGTCTTCATGTTTACAGTGTGGACATACTGTATACTGCCAAACATGTAGGACTGCACCAAACTCCCCTCCCGAGAGCTTAGTCCTCCACCGCATCTCTGGTGCATCACTATTCTTTAGACCCTTCTTGAACTTTATTTTGAACCACCTTCTTCTCTGCGTCATCTTTAAGGCCTCGGAGGACAGACAGGTGGCGTCCTCCAGCTGTGTTTCTTCGTGTCTCGTGTCGTGGTGCGTGTGTTCATGTCAGTACTTGTGCCTACTGTGGATCGCATGCTTTAGCCCTTGACTGAACACAAACGTTGCTCACAAACTCCTCTCGACTCTTATGTGGACAAACGTTGGGGATCCTTACCAAGTCATCAAGGGAACCAAATAACTTATTACAAAATTTATCATATGTGTTGACAGTTCTGTAAAAAGAACAAAAAATAATAGGAAATAAAGGCCTTTTAACTACCATGACCTACGTGTGGTTTATATGTTGTATTTCTGAAGGTGAAATACTGTAGAATGACATGAAGGAGGTTCAAAAACATTGTGATTTTATTAGGCAGTGTGAACAAACCAATGTGTGTGTTTTACACTCTCTGCAGAACATGTCAAACCTTTACTTGCATACTTGAATGTAGTAAAAAAAAAATAGGGATGTTCAGTATTAGCTTTTTGCTGATATGTTCAAACACTTAATATCCAGTTCAAATATCAACAAACACCAATATAGGCCTGGTAATATTTATTCATTTATCTGCTCTTGTACTCATACAGCTGACTGTATGGGTGTGAGAATTATTAGTGAGTTGCAATGCTGCCATCTAGTGACTTTCACCTAAATATAAAGCCTTTATTCCTAAAATTGTTTCAGAGCACTGGTAAAACTTTGCATTATTGGGGGCAAAACTGATAAAACTCTTACAAATATTATATAATATGCAATCAGGCTGATGATATTGGTGGGATTATAATATCACACATCCCTGAACAAAAAACATTTTTAAAATCTAAGTCAGTGATGTGTCGTGTATAAATGAATAAAGGCTAAGATAACATTGGTGTTACAACGGATAACGGAAATAAATATTGCAAAGACCCTTCGTGTTGTTTACTTTTATTATCATTTATTATTGTTTTATTCTGAAATCTTAACCACTTCCTTTTCAATTTACAAACGTCACTTCTCAAATAAAAACCGGGCAGGTGAACACGGAATAGGCGGAAATACAGATTCTGGCCTTCAAAATAAAAGACAGTGCCATAGTTAGTCCTACCCACAGCACAGGTTTCTCTCGACGGGTGATTGTCAAGTGCCAGGCCTTCACTGCAGGATACGTGGCGTCAAGTAAACGGTGAGTTTGACTTTAACGTGTTTAATATTTGTATCGTTTGATTTTGTGAAAGTTGTCCGACTTTTAAACCGGTCAGTCAATGACTCCAATCAGCTCCGAAGCTAATTGTTTGGCTAATTGATTACAGAAACATCGTCGACATCTTGTTTGTATTTTGTGATACTGACCTTTAAAATTATAATTAATGTTATTTTCATGGCTGTAGCGGTCAGTGGAGTGAGTTTCCTCCACAAATCAAAGGATGAAAGTGAAAACTGTATAGAAAACTTAGAAAACTATCGATGAACCGTTAACAAAGGCATAAATAAATAAATACTTTTAACTCTTTTACAAAACCACACACGGGGAGTGAGGGACAAACATTCTGCTCATTCAACGTGTATAATAAACAAATGCTATAAAAGTGACCATGGTTAATAACTTCACAACAACAACAACACAAAACTTTATATTTATATGGAAAAGGTTAGACTATGAAGTTATCACTGTCCATGAAAGGTTAATAAAATATCTGTAAATGTCATTAAAGATGGTGGACAGATTTGCTGGTGTAGTGACACAGTGACTCCGGGATTATATTCCACGTTTGGAAACTGTTTATAGTTAAATTTCATTAATTTTTCTTCATCTGGTTGACAGATTTTTTTTTTTAACTGCATTTGTTAAACTTATTTCCTTGGGTTTTTGTTTAATAACCAACTTGATGTTATAAAAAAGTAAAAGTTATTACTGTAGCTTGTCCTCTTGTTCCCATGCGTTGCCAGAATACAGTAAAAACCAGGCGTTTGAGGCATCACAGTGTTGAATGTAGAAATCAAGAGTCGACCCTGATTAATTAACCGTCACCACGTAAATATGATTCCAACTGTGTAGAAAATCATTTAAGACTCTTGTTAAAGGGCAGAGAGATTTTTCTTCTGCAGTAAATTATATCAGTAGTATAAAAACACAACACAATAACGTGAAGTAGAACGTGGAAATACTCGTGAAAGTGACACAACTCAGTGTGTGGTGAGTGAGTGAGTGAAGTATCAGAGGCAGCATCTTCACATCATGACATCATGGTCCCTGTGAGGATAAAGTGAAAAACTGTGTGTGTGTGTCTCGTCGTGGATTGGAAACAAAATCATCTCCATTCATCCACCTGCTGTTGTTGTTCCTCAGCCCTTCTCAGAGTAAAGGAACTTGTACAGAACAGGTGTCGAACCACAGACAGAGCGGTCAGTCACTGAACCACAGACAGCGGTTCATTTGGACAGTTTGCTGATGACTCGGATGAGCGCACCGTTCTCATCCTTTAGCCTCTGGTTGTCTGACTTGAGCTCTGTTAAGACCTGTGGACAGAGGGAGGGACATCATCTTAAACTACGTCAGGTCCAAACTCATCTTCATCATCATCATTATCATAAATATTAGGACTTCCTGTCACTTGTGGGTTTAGGCTTTGAAGCAACTTTGAATTCAGTTGTTTTCCTTTTTTAATAAACCAAGTTTGAAAGTGACGAAGGACATGCAGTGAGAAGCGTCTTTGTCAAATTTGAGTGTAAAATGTGAATGAAGTCACAGAGAACAAAGGGTCATTTCTCCCCCTAACTGGGTCACATCTCTCTGGAGGAGGAAAAGATAAAAATATTTCCAGTTTTTCAGAATATAATGTCTGAGGGGTCGGAGGACGGAGCTTCTCTGGAGCCGTTGCTTTTAGTGCAGTGACTTTTTCTATTGTGTAAAATCTTTGACCCAAATGAGTTCTTTATTAATGAGCAAAACTCTCTGTATTTGCAGAAGTTTTATTTTACTTCTGTGACATTTATCATCTCCCTGTTATCTGCACATATGAATGAAATACTATTTCTTGCAATATATTTTATTGACTTTTCTAATACCTTTATTTAGAGTGTACTGTTTTAGTATTTTATTTCAATTTCCTTTATTTAAATCAGCAGCCTGTGGCTCCTGAGTCAGACAGATTTTAACCTTTGTGAAATTGAATTTGCAACATCAATAATTGGAATTGGAATATTTGAAAATAATGTATTGGAAAATAATGTATTTAATTCAAACTAAGCCCTGCCCAGTGCCTCATCACTGGGGATATATTTTGTAACTGAATCTAATCCTATTTAATCCAAATCTGATGAAAAAAGTTTAATATCTATCTTTAACTCATATAATCTGATCTATTCATAACCTATTATGTTAATATATATATACTGCTTTCATTTGTTTATTAAGATGCATCTTGTATCTACTTTGTTCCCTGATGAAACTAACAGAAACCCCTTCAATGTCTTGCATTTTATTACGTTACATTTTGTGGTTGATCTGCTGTAAAGTCTCTTTTAGTGTCAAGTTTACAGACTACTGAACTCAATACGGCAACAGAAATCCAGATCTTTGCACAGAAATCCTGTGACTCTGCCTGCAAATGGTTGTAGCCAAAAATAAACCCAACAGGAGGAAAATCAGACATGATTAAAGGCTGTAAAGAAAAATGGGTTTCAGGGAAAAAAAAGGTGCAGAAAAAGAGTGAGGCAGTGTTTAAGGAGGGAGGGTGCAGGACCTGCCTGGGAGGGACACAGCAGAGGACGAGGCATCAGAAGGAGGGAGGACTGAAGAAGTAGTGTGGCTTAAGAAGGGAGACAGACAAAAGGAGAAGGAGGACGGGCAACACTGGAGGATCAGAGGTCCTCTGTCTCCGGCATGGAGGCCCTTTCAGAGAGCCGGGCGAGTACACGCAGCATGGCTCTGTTCTCAGTCAGGAGACACTCATTCAGTCTCCGCAGGGTCTGGACCTGAGCCAGAGCAGGGAAGGCCTGCACAGAGGAGAGGACAAATGAAAGAGAGGGGAGAGGACGAGAAGAAGGCATGCAGGGACGGAGACCTGTCTGTAGAAGGAAAATAAAGGTAGTCGATTGTGATGAAACAGGAAAGGAGAAGGACTCTTGAGATGATCATATGACCTTCATCAAAGGTGGAGTTTCTCAAAAGGCAGCAAGAGCAGAAAAGAAATCATTTGGTTCATTGTCCCCAGCTTTATGTTTTGTCCCTTCAAGTGTCCTGTCAATTCGGACTCAACGACAGAGACTGGAGTAATTTACACATTCAGAATGCATTCCACAACCTCTGACCAGATCCCAGTGTTTCCCAAATCTTTTGTCAACAATAATGTCATCAGGGACCCAGTCCACATGGACACACAACTCCTTTGTCCTCTATTTTGAAAAACTCTGTAAATCCGTAAAACTGAAGAGAGACTGAAGTTAAATCCGTCCAATTTCTCTGTCACGGCATGAATTTAATACGTATTGAAGAGGAAATCAATTTGCCCCCCTGTCTCACCCAACCGTGCCCCCCAAGACAAAAACCTAAACCTCCGTTCCTCTGGTGTCCCAGACCAAAGAGCTGCTGATGTTTGAGAATGAACAGTCCATGCATATTAACTTATCCATTAATATTGGGCTGGAGTGGACGGGTGTCTGGAGACGTGGCCTCTGTGAGCTCAGACAGTACAGTGATGGGTGGAAAGGAGAGACGTGAGAGGACGTGAGAGTGGAGAGACGTCAGACATGTACGTGTTTGCCAGTTCTAATTTGACTCCAGTCCTTGTCTCGCTGGTCTGTCAGATGAACCAACTCTGAAAATATAAAATACTTCTCCCAGTTTCACAGTGTGTAATTTGCACAAAAGTTAAGTTAAAGTCAGTTTGCTTGCTAACAGCAAAATAAAACAATTGTATTGAATAGTTCCACCTATACACACACACACACAGTCTTCCATTTACAACCAGCCCTTTAAGGGAACTGTCCTCCTGATGTGTCCCACCAGTAAAGATCCGTTTGACACCACTGGTCGCTCCATAGTATTACAGTGGATCCTAAACCAAGGTGACAAGTTGACACATTCTGATCTAAAGCCATGTCTGAACCAGCAGCAGCACCAGAGATGATGACTCCCGTCTTATTAACTCCATCTATAACCTCCACCCTCTCACCGCCCCAACACACACGAACAAACTGGGAGAACGTGAACCTTCCACATAGAACGAGCAGCAGTTACCACTGGGATTCAAACCATCCTGAGAGAAGAGCACTGTGACCCACTCATTTAAAATAAAGTCCATTACATCATTTGCTGCTACATCTATCTTCCACTAGGTGGCATTGAGGTGCAGTATAAAGTAAGTGTGAACAACCAGCTGCTTGACTAAAACAAGTGACTGGAGTGAGTGAGTGTGTGTGTGGCCCAGTTGTGAGGTTCTGGAGTGTTCTACAGTAGCTCTGGTGTGATGTGTTTTTGTGTCCACACGTGTTAACATGCCCTCGTCTGTGACGGAGGTGTCACACCAGGTGGCAGGCACATGTTGGTCCCACCTTTGTTGGTGTGCTGACCATCACTCACCTGCCCTGAGACAGTCTGACCTCAAGGCTGGTACCCACAGCGGAACCGCAGTGGGGCTTCCTGCTGGGGGAACCATGACAACAGGAAGGTCAATCATCAGTTACTGGCTGTAGCAGCAGGTACTGCAGATACTCTGGTTCTGGCCTGGTTCTGGTCTGGTTCTGGTTCTGGCCCATTTAGTCTTATTCTTCCCTCTGACTGAAGCGAAGTCTTTTGTGCTTGTGATAAATTTCAGAACGTTGCTGACAAAACACTTGAAAGTGTTTATTTATTATTTATATTTTCTTCAGTCTTTTTGAACAGAGTGAAGATCAGAGCACATCTTCTCTCCACATTGTTCTGCTTTCTTCTGTTCTATGCTACGTGCACAGTTTTGTGCAGCACAGTCTGTGCACGTTTCCCAAAAAATAGTAGGTCTTTGCTCTTGGATAGTGTTTGGTATTTAGCTGGAACTAGGTCACCATGTTCACCCCGACAGTAGGAGAAGTGGAGCAGGGGAGCAGCAGTGTAAGCTCCTCCCTAGCCTAGCAGGAAGTGGCCCAGCAGTGCACTGTGGGTAATGAGCCTCGAAGCATTAACCTTTCTTCTCCTTGACTGTGAACCCACCTGTCAAATAATCCCTGTGCAGCATGAAGGTACGTTTGTACCACCATAAATAATTTCCCTTTAATCCTTGTGTGATAAATTTAGACTCAAGCAAAATGAGTTCACACATCCCAAAATACTGCAGTACTACAGGATGCTACACGTTGACAAACCTAAGGGTTGCGGTACTTGTGATGTGTCATAAGCTGAGTTTACATTTGGCATAGTTGTTGAACAGTACATCCACTAGGGGGCAGTGCTAAGTATGGATTTCATTTCTACTCTAATGTCCAGTTTTTTTTCCTTTTTAGTTGCCATGTTTGCCTGAACTCAGCATTTGTGTCAATGTTTGTGATAAAACAATTTCAAAAACCGAGACTCAAATTAAATGTAAGAAACATTGAGGGTGAATCTGTGCATTGACTGACCTTCAACTCTTCCTCCATGTCTGACACTCTCTTCTCAAGAACTTGTTTTTCCTGGTAATTGAAGAAATCATGTCAGACTGGAACAGGGTTGGAAACAGTTTGATTTAAAAAAAACACCAACCCTTTTCTCAGACTCCAGCACTGAAGACCTCTCCGATATTCTGTCTTGTCTCTGAATTAGAAAGTGGACACAAACACATCCCTGAGCACCAAGTTACCAAAATAAAAGCCAAGACCTTTCTCACTCATCCAGGCCATTTGATCCTCAGTGGTTCAGAGGTTGCCAACAGTTTTGGCTTAGGTCTCTGGAAGATATTTGGCTTCGTATCTAAGAAGGTTTTTTTTTTTTAGTTCATCATTCTTTGGAACGAGAGGTGAAAGTCTTCAAAGATCTAAGGCCAGTCCAGCTGCCTGGACCTTTAAAGGTTAAAAAAAGGATAAACACTGTGCAGCTCGTACCTGCGTGACCTTCTCCAACTGGGCTCGTATTTTGACCAGTTCCTGTTTACTGCCCTGTAGCCTGGACTTTAGCCTCTCGTTCTCATGCAGAGCTTCAGCGTACATCTGAAAAGAATGAGACGGAAATTTAACCTCAGGGTCTGTGTAATATTAAAAAGAAAAACTCCTGCTCAGGATCACGGTGTCCTGGCAGCTTTTAATGTCACAGTAATGTGTCCATCTATCTGTTTGTGCCACAAAGATGTTGTCCTTTAGGGCTTTTGTTGGAAATACAGCGCCCCCTATGGTGAGGTTGATAGAGTTAAGTAAAAAATTGGCAGAGAACACATGTAGTGGTAAAAAATAATGTTGCTGACTGCAGCAAAGAAAGACTATGTCTGTATCTAGAACAGGGTCCAGGGACCAGTGCTGGTTTGTAGGTCATTGGGTACTAGGGACACCTAGTCCATATAAAACTGTTAGGTTTTGCTAATTTACTTCATTCAAAAATAATCCAGTTATACTGATAATAAATGTTTGTAATCAACAGATTAATTGATCCATTATTGATCTGTGTTACTAGTCCACATTTACTGGCTGACCAGCCCACTAGTCCTTGGTCTGGACCAAAAAGGTTGACGTGATTTGTTCCTATTAACTTCACTCAGGCAGTGTTGCTGCCCTCTGTCAGTATTTTCTTCTTTTTTTTGGAAGTGCGGTAAAAGATGTGTCTGATTTTAAGGATTGATGAAAAGGCAGTTACTGTGGCCACTGATAAAATACAGATGGAAACTTGTCTCAACTACAACCTTTTTATAGTCTTTGCTGCTAGAATCCTGGTCCTGTTGGTTCAGAGCGGCCAGTCTGGCCTCCCTCCGTGCATAAGAGCTGGTGCGACCCAGAGGTTTGTCCGTCACACTTTCTCCACTGGAGTCATATCTGTAGTCAGGACAGATAACAGACAGCGGGCTGTCAAATTGAATGGATTAAATAAATTAAGTTTGTAAAATTATTTCATAATTAATCTGTTTTATCCAGAGTTTTTCCACATCCAATCAGTTTTACTGAAACACGGAGCCTTAAACACTATCTCAGCCTCTCTGCCTCATAAGGGTGTGTGAGGTCAAATGCCCGTTAGTGTCAGAACAGTCTGATAAGACTGGCTGACTGTTGACTGACGCAATGGTCAAATGAAGGACATTGGTCAGGACAACGGTCTCACTGTAGTTTTAAAAAGTAACTACTTTTGCGTTGTTGAAGCTGCCAAACAACGTGCAGAGTATTGACCAAATTAATCAATGCTTGAATGTTAATTCATCTCAACTAATTGTGATTAGTGGTTGAAAATCTTACCTGGACAGCCTGTCATGCTGAAAGACAAAGAAGAGACAGTGTGTGAGACCATGAGAAGCAGCAGTGTGTACATGTCCACAAGTATTTGTTTGGTTGCACTAAACACAGGCTTGGAAAGAGAATATTGTTTCCACTTTGAGGGCAAGAAGAACCAAACAAGATTTCTAAGTCAATTATGCAGAGTGAGTTCTTCAGAACCAGCCTGGACTCAGAAATGAGATACAGTTCAGCCACTGCTGCAGTGACCGGGTTCACAGGGGTCAAACTTCCCCAGTGAGTCCAGTTAATCTTTTCCATTAGGGTCTGCAGAACAAATGCCTGCAGCAGAAGATGACATCATGACGTCAGGGGCTTAGAATCTGTGAGATGGGTTGATGTCGGAGCTCTGAAGGCAGACGGATGGCAGCCCGTCCGGTTGGTGTCAGTTCTTCAAAGACGGACTGAAGTGTTTGACGGATTTTATATGTTGTGCTTCACTTCAGTTCTTCTGAACTGTTTCCACTGAACCTCAGGATGGTTTGTTTCACAAGTCCAGAGCAAAAGTTTCTCATAACCTCCAGTTTGACGGGATTGCAACAGCAACACGGTCCGAAACCCAACGAGGAGAATCTGTGCCAACGACTTGTTGCCAGAATATTCAGAAATATCACAGGAGCAGCGTGAGATCCGGGAAGTGCATTTTTGCTCCCAGCCAGGCTTGTCCAAATCATGGCCCAGGGGCCAATCATGGACCCTGAGCAGGTTTTATTGTCCCCTGGCTTATTGTGGCCTGTCAGTGCAGTCAGGCAGGATGAGTAAATCACACCAGGTCAGGTTTGAATTCTCTGGTAGAAGCTGCTGTAGGACTTTTTAACAAAATTAAAAAAAAAAAAAATTGAGTTAGTCTTTGACAATATAAAAATACCATTATCATTTTTAAAGGAACATTTTTTGCTTTAAATTTTGCTTTCAACAAGCTAGTTCAAAAGTCAGTGGACAACAGGACATCACCTCTGTGGGGACCAAAGAGTTTTTGAATCTTGGGAATAATCTGCAGATTAGTAGCTGTAATTTCAGTTTATGTTAGTTGGAAATTTACTTTAATTTCCTGTCCTTTTTTTTCAAGAGGCCTCAAACTTCCCAAACATTTTGCCTGGCAGGAAAGTAAAATTTGATTTGTAAGATTTCTGAGATTTTGATTCAGAGTCAAGGGTCTTCAACATCTTTGTTTGGAGAAGCTCTGTAATAAACATCTTGTGCGGCGGCGCAGGCTGTTTGAGACGAGAAGCAGATGTAGGGAGCGTTAAAAGCTGGAGCGCCGCAGGAGGACAATTTATGTCTGAGGGAACGGTTATTCCTCCGCTCACATTTGGTGAGTTGGGGGATATTTGACTGAGCGTCCAAGGAGCTACTCCTCAGCAAGTGTTTACATAACTGAGCCAGCGCTGCCTGTCCTTATGTGGTCATGTGCTTCAGCTGAGCCATCCAGGAAAAAACAAACCTCCGTGACCTCAGATGAGAGGAGTTCTCACTCAATCCAAGGCTCCACCGCCATCGATCAGAACGCCAGTGACATCATCACGTCCGTAACTGGATATCAAACACCAACTGGGAGGGACAGGAGACACGATTTCCAGATGGACTGATTTCATTTTGCATAAAAATGCTGCGTTAACAAAGTAGGGGGTGCGCCCCCCCTAGGGGACACATTGCTATTGAAAGAAAGCCTAAAATTAACAGGAAGAATCTGGGATTGTAGAGTAGGAGGAATTGAACTGCAACACATTTTTAAATTTAGCCATGTGTGTTTATTTTCCCAAACATTTAGTGTTCATGTTTCCTAATGTTTGTGTCCATCTTAAACCAAATCCAAATTCTGAGTCATAATTCTAACTGCTGCTCCAGTCTACTGCTCCAATCTTAGCAAAGTTCTGAAGAGACGCACACTTAGAGCAATAACAAACATGAGAAAGAGACGGCTCTGGAGGAGACAAAAGAGGACAAACACTTGGACAAACACTTGGACCACGGGCGCACTGTAAACACTGCTGCCTGCAGTTTTATAGTTGGCCAGGAACAAAGTTACACCATGCATGAGCTCACTGTTTAGAGACGGACATGAATGGTATTAAGTGTTAGCAGCAGTTCTGAAGAGAGGATGAAGGCATCACTGCGCTTCATCTCCATCTCCTGTGATGAAGTTTCTGCTGTGGAGATGACATAGAGGGTTGTTGGTCTGAAAACCAATGTCTCAAGGATCATCAACAATTACAATGTTAAAGAGCATGTCCATCCCCACTTTGGGAACCACTCCCGTAAAGGAACGTCTTGTTTTGGGATTTGAACCAGCAAACCTTTAATCACAAGCCAAATCCTTATCCTTATCCAAATCCTGATCATGATCATCCATCATCCTCTGGGTGAAAACACAATAATATGACAGTAGATCAATAATCAATACAACAGATGTGACACTGATTAAACATCATCATCTGGTCGTTTCCCCGGAAACGATTTAGGGAAGAATAAGAACAATGAACATGATTTCATTAACATGTTAAAGCAGCATCCAGACCATTTTAAATTGCTATGTAATATATGTAAAATCTTATTGCTATTATTTAGTGACATTTTAATTCACTGTATAAAACAGACAAATTCTTTATTTTTTTCCACAACTGCTTCTCAGTGATGGATGTCATCCAGTCATGAAAATGTGTTTCTGACTCTTTCTGCTCCTCACAGCTGTGACACACATTGAATTTCATTGGAGGAAATCCGCTCTAAGTGAAAACCATCAGCACCGCGGTATAAATAGAGCCAATCAGACCATCTTCTCTCCTCCACTTCACTGTCTTCCCTCTCAAACTTTATCAAAGCTGATTAGAATGACATCATATCAAATGAATGTCGGAGTTCCTGCTCAGACACAGCATCAACCCACAGCCGCACAGTTGCTACAATCACCGGCGGACGTCTGGTGGAATTATTTAATATCGCACAAAAGAGTCGTAACATATTTGTCTGACTTTGCTGTTGATGTTTGTTCTTCTCCGTCTCTGTGTCCTTTTAACTGAGCCTGACACACAGTGTTCAACTCTGCACTGATATAAACACAACAGTCCTACAACTCCCCTGTGAATAAGATAATTATCCTGGAAAAAAAAAAAAAATTACCAGGAAATCGCAAGTGGAATGTTCTGAATCCACGTCTTCTCTAGAAGATTCTCAGAGTTTCACAGCAGCAAGGTCTTATCTTTAACTTTGCAACAGTGGACTTGGACAGTATCAACTGGTTATTAAAGTTTTTATACAACAAGAAAATAAATAAGAATATCTGTCTTGGCTGTTGAGATTTTAAGAATACAAAAACAAGAGCAAATTTAATCTTACTCTGTAGTTTTTGTCTGTAGGTGACGGAGACGACGGTGGTGAATCTGCCACCGACCTCCTGGTGCGGGTCAGGTCCTTGGTGCGTGGGTAGTAGGACATCTCCTTGGTCAACCCTGATCGTATAGGTCAGTGTCTACAATGAACCTTCAGAGTTGCTGCCTCCACATCACGACAGCAGCGATGACGCAGATGCCAACCGTCCTGCTCAGGGGGAATCCTCCGCAGCACAACAGGTGTGTGTGTGTCTGTGTGTGTGCGTGTGTGTGTGTGTTCGCCAGAGATCGCACGCAGATAGTGTGACGAGCCAAAAATGCTGAATAATCAAGGCAGAACTTCTATGCAGAACAGTGAGGGTCCATCTTGTCTCGCCTCAGAACTTTGGTTAAATGTGACAAAAATGTCAAAAGTAAGAACTTTTCTTCTTCTGCAGTCTCCTCCTGCTGCCTGAGAGTTACTCCCTGTCCATCGCTCTCTTACTCTCTCTCTTCCTCACTCTCTCTCTTCACTATTCACTGCTCTTTCACCCTCCCAGGCCCCCCAGCCCCCGTGCTTCTCTCTGCAGCTTTGGCAGCTTTTTGTGGACTCCTGCCAGAAGCTCTCCTCTGGCCAGACTCTGCACTGAAAACTAAAATTGTCCACTGATGTGAACAGGCACACAGGGTGACTGGGCTGATGATTGGACAGCTTGGTCGGGGTGGTGCAGGGGACAGCAGTTTGTGTCCTGAGGTGGACAGACAGTTCCACTGTGCGAGTGAGAGGTCGATGAGCACAGTAGTAGAGTGGAGACCGTGGTGGTGTTTGAATGGTTTAGACATCCACCCATACATCCACCCATCCATACATTAATCTTACTCATTCTGCATATATGCAGATGAGGAGTAAAGTGTCAGAAGTGTCTCTGAGAGAAGAGTGTCAGCAAAACTGTAGGTGTAGGTCTACAGCACGGTTGAAGATCAGGCAGAGCTGTAGGTGGAGGAGTTAAAGAAGCTGCTGAGATTCTCTTTAGGAGAGACAAGGATGGACAGGATCAGGAATCAGGTGATTAGAGGGACAACTCAGACAGGACGGTTTGGAGACAAAGAAGCTAGAGAAGACAGATTGAGATGGTTTGGACATGTTCAGAGGAGATTGATGGATGCAGTGACGGAGGACATGGCTGAGTCAGAGTAGAAGATGGTGAGAACAGAGGGAGATGGAAAAGAGTCATCGACTGTGGAGACCTTGGAAAAAGAGACCAGAGCCAAGAAGAAGATCCATGAATCCATATATTCATCCATCCATTCACATAATGACCAATTCTTCTGTTCTGTCTGAACATCCATCCTTCCATCCATTCTTCTGTCCATCCAACCAACCATCAATACCCTTCCACCAGTCCATACATAGTGTTTCTATAACAACCACAGTTCCTCCTCTGTCCATATGCACATCCATCCATATGGAAGGAAATCAAACTCCTTGTCATTGTGACATTGTGATTCACTCCACTGCTCCACAACCAGATGTGACCTCTGACTTTAACCCATCACTAAAGTGAACAGTGGCCGCCCCTCGGGGAGCAGTGAGTGGGGGCGGGGCCACACTCAGTGGACCTCAGTGACCAGTAACCTGGTGGATATAAATGCAATACATACAGTGTTCATCCATCCATATGAAGATCAATATACTGTGTCGTCTGCATATATTCATATCCATATACAACCTTACAACACATCACAGAGTGTGATGCTGTTTGAAGAAGGCAACATTCTTCTCTCTCCTGTTTCTTCACATCTTTAATGTGAGATTTCTCCTGTAAAGAGTTTTCTCCTCATCTTTCCTTTTATAGGAACGTTTGTGTAACTTTGCTCTTCCTTCCTCTTCCTCTCGAGGGCGAACAGATTTAATAGGAGATAGTTGGAGTGAGCAACACCAACTGTGACCCAGGTGGAGGGAGGAGATAGAATGGACCTGGAGAGCTGAGGAGAGGTTATGGGTTTAGGGCGATGGTGGGATTACAGAACAGAACCGCACCATCATAGTTCTTATCTGCTGGTTAAATGATCAGGGGAAAGAGTTCCGTCTGCAGTGGATGATGAGGTGATGGAAGTGAACAAACCCTGGCAGAGATGTTGGAGAATTTTAGAGAAGTGTTGAGTTCAGCTGGAGTTCCCTGAGTCTGAACATCCAACTACTGCACTTTCCATGGGGAACTTTCACTACTGCACAGAATGAGCAGCAATTCAACACATCTAATACAATGGTTTTCACAACAACTACACCATATCATATTATTACATGTTTCTGCAATGTATTATTATTATGATACAGATTGGATCAGATTAAAAATCCTGCTGCATGGATTTTTTTTTTAATATTCCTTGGGCCATACCAATCAACTGGGGTTGCCGCATTTGGCCCCCGCACCTTGAGTTTGACAGATTTAATTAATTCAGGCCAAAATTCTTAGCTCT
>JAFBJS010018293.1:149112-265072 GCA_016785265.1 Paraplagusia blochii | reverse complement strand
AGTTCAGCTGGAGTTCCCTGAGTCTGAACATCCAACTACTGCACTTTCCATGGGGAACTTTCACTACTGCACAGAATGAGCAGCAATTCAACACATCTAATACAATGGTTTTCAACCTGGCTAAAAGAGGTGGCCCCCTGCTGGGGGCCACAACAACTACTCCATATCATATTATTACATGTTTCTGCAATGTATTATTATTATGATACAGATTGGATCAGATTAAAAATCCTGCTGCATGGATTTTTTTTTAATATTCCGTGGGCCATACCAATCAACTGGGCGTGCCACATTTGGCCCCCGCACCTTGAGTTTGACAGATGAAATTAATTCAGTCCAAAATTCCTAGCTCTGTATCTAAGCCTTAAGACATGCCTGCTCTAACTCTAGTCCTAACCCCAAATTACTGCTAGTACCAATAAAATGTCCACCACAAAACCATTCCCACTTGGACAGAAATGATTCCCAAACCAACAGCTGTATCCAGACACACAATCAGAGCGAACCACTAGTGGCCGCCAAGTACTGTCAGTGGTTTGGGTACTATAATTTACAAACCACTGGTCTGATTAATAATTGAACTGCTGCTTCAGAGAAAAACCTCCAGTTCAGTTTATTGACTCTTGAGTTGAGTGGCTCGGCACCTGCTGCTGCTGCTGCTGCTGCTGCTGCTGCTGCTGTGGAAAGTCTGCTCCGATCATCATGGAGTCACACAAAGGTCGTCAGAGAGATGGGCAGCCTGCCTGCCGTCACGCTGCTAATGAAAGCTCTATGCTCGGTATGATTATCACAGACAGATATAGACCAGTCAGTAATGCAAAGAGACTCATGTTACAAACACAAGGGACAGCTGGATCACTGACCTGGAGTCAGTGCACGCTGACCTCCAAACGTCTGAAAGAAGACGTTTTTATGAAGGAGAAATCCGGGGGAAAGAAAGGGATAAAGTTGGGTGACAGGACTGATGGTGGTGCAGGTGTGAGACAGACATGGTGTTCCCGGTTGGAGGGAAAGGCGGTGTTGGTGAAGAGAAATGAAAGTAAATCCTTCTAAATCCAGAGCTGCTCAGAGAGAGACTGCGTTTTCCCCAATAAGGGATGGAATGCTGAGACACCTCAGCCATGTGATGTGAAGAAGCAAAGCCACCTAGAGGAAGTGTGTGTGTGTGTCTGTGTGGGTGTGTGTGTGTGTGTCTGTGTGTGTGTGTGTGTGTGTGTGTGTGCGTGTGTTTCTGCTGGGTATCAACCCGCACGGTGAAGACAATCTCTGCTTCACATCTGAGCTTGCACTTTATCTCTAAATGTTGCGTCAGACTCCAGAGCTGTTGCTTTTGAAGCTTTGATGTGACTTTAAGGCTGAATGGAGTCGACTGAGAAACTATGAATATGTATCTGTGTGAGTAAAAATGTCATCAGTTGGTAACAACATTAAGTCTTCCATTCTTTTTAAAAAAATCATAGTTTTGTTGTAGAAAATGTTTGATTACGAATATAACGCCTGCGGTTCGGTGTCGGGGGAAGCCTTTGGCTCCATCTAGTGGAATACTGGAATACTTGCTGTTTTCTGCAGGTTTTTAAATATAAACTTAAAAGGTTTTCAGACCAAGGACCCCAGACTGATATAGAGGTAGAACAGGATTACCCATCAGTACACACTACATTGTAAAACCTTGTATTTTGTATTTATACCTGTGGCCGTAAATGGAGGTTTTAGGTCTAGGTTTTTAGTCAAAAACACAACCAGAATACACACATGGACTCACTGTTGATTTCTTAGAAAAATGTAATTTTGTGACGAGTGCATATTGTCTGGTAAATAATTATAAAATATAAATATACATAGCACTAAAAAGCTATGGCCCATTATAACCTTGTATGTAGTTATTGACTCAAACTCCGCCCCCATCGCAAACGATCTAGGGGTGGAAAACCTCGTGTTGAAAACCTGTGTAGGCAGAACAGTATTTGGAGTAAAAACGTTCCACCTACTTCTGCTCCATATTCTGCATCGTTCACGTTGGGTGCTGCTCTCAGGAGCTGCTGTGTGGTGAAGCTCATCCGTGTGGGATCCTCCACAGGATTCTGGTTTTCATCTCTCCACCACCGCTCAGAGGCTGGACACACACAGAATATAACAAATATATAATCCTATTTACTGTAGAAATGAAAGACTGGAGCCGTACATTCAAGATTAGTGGGATAAACCAAGGTGTATGAGCATAGATTGCATGTATATAAATATTTGGACATATTTGTATATGTATATACATTACTTTAATTCAGCACACATGTCGAGTATGTAGAAATATATATATTTATATATGTGTATTTTGGTCTATATGTATGTGCATGAATTGATGTGTACATGCACAAATGTAAATCTGTGGAGAATTAAAAAAAGAACTTCTGTATACATACTCTATATGTGTGCATATATGTATTGTATATGTGTATATATGTTTGTTTGTGCACAGATAGTTTACGTCAAATATATGACTGACCTCTAAAGGACGTTTTACAGTGGTCCAGACCCAAGGTTTTAGCACCAGGTGAATATGAAAGTCTTCTCGTTGGACTCTCACATTTGGGTTCATTTCCCTGCTGTGACACAGAGACAGGATGGAAATGTATGTCATTTGAAAAAACTCTGCTGCAGGGTTTTATACATGAATATATATAATATAAAAATCCATTCTCACCTCGTCCACTTGGCTGGATGTCGTCTTAGTTTCCGTGGTGTCAGTACGTTCTGTCAGTGAACTGTTGACTGGCTGCTCCGTGAGGCCTTTCCTCTGACAGGACCTGTCAAACTGAGAGTCTCCGTCCTTCAGCGGTCTCTCTTGAGGAGGGGACAGGTTCCTGGTCTTCTGAGCTTCTTTGAGGTCAGACAGTGTCACCCCCTGTAGGTCATGCACAGCAGCTCAATCACAGCAGAGTAACCTGGACTTCTGGTACTGCAGTTGGTGGTCGTCTACCTGTGTCGACCTGCGGGTCTGTCGGGCATGACGGGAGCGGGCTTTTCTCTGGGATTCTGCTTCCTCGTCTCTCACTGGAGTCAGATACGACCTGGAGTGGAGTGGAGTGGAGTGGAGTGTCAGTGTGAATGACAGAGGTGTGAACCCGGGTTAGTCACAGTTGGTCTTTAAGGAACAGAAACAAATGGTTTTTGAAGTATTTCTTCGTGGACATTTGGTCGGAGTGTGTTATTTCGTATCTGTAAGAATTGTTTATTTTTCTACTTCCGATAATTAAAACCCAGTACTACTATACCTGGGTTTTATCAAATAAACTGTGTCACAGAAATAGTTTTAGAAATAAACAGTTGCTTATTAAAGTTAAAGCCACTAGATGGCAGCATTGCAGCTCATTTAACTGGCCTCCCCATGTGTGTTTGTAGAGGTAAATAAATGTTACCAGGCTGATACTGTTATCGATCGGCATCTGATTTGGGAAATAAGAGTTAAGCGTTTCAGTTTTTAGTATAGCCTTTAGAAAAAAACAAATGAATCAATAAAAGAATGAATGAATTCAATGAATTGGTTTTGAAAAGATGAGCCAGTGGTTCTCAAGGGTAGGTGATCTAGCCTGACCTCTAGAGGGGGGGAGTTGCAATTACAAGAAAAATAAATGTCAGATTCAATATTTTTTCATGAGATAACCAAGATGATTGATATTATTTCCCTCTTGGAATTCCTTTTTTGAGGAATTCAGCGGTTTGGTTTTAACCGTGGAAAGAGGACGGCTCAGCTGCGTTACAGCTCCACCCTCATATTTCCCCTCTAGTTACTGACAACAAAAACGGAAGCAAAATATGGGACAAAAAAGATGGAATGGATTTTTTTTATGTTTGTCTCTGAGTGGCAGCCTAATGGGAAGAGCTGAGGCAGCTGAGGGACGGATCATGTTTGACCGTCAGGCTTTCACACTTATTGATCTCCTCCTCAGCTGTGGAGTCACGGTCAGTGGGTGGTCAGCACCACAGGACAGGACGTATTCACATACTTACATATATATTTATTAATGTAAACTGTATCCATTCTCTTGGTACACCAGGAGTCTGACACCATGAAAGGAACATTGAATGTATCATGTATGTAGGAAGGAGTAGATGAGATTGGAAAAAATAAGATTACATGAGAAAATGAGATTAAATGAGATTAAATACAATAAGATGACCTGACATGAAATAGGATGAAGTTGGATTATATGGGCAAGATAACAGAGATAAGATAACAGGAGAATAGATAGGATAAAATGATGGGACATGGGGTTTGGAACATAGAGATAATCTGAATAGAAGCTATACTTTGAAATGAGATGATAAGAAGTTAAAGAAAAGAAGTTAAAAAACTGTGAAAGATGGAAAATGTATTTTTATCATCAAAAAATTCCTGTAATCATAAATAAACAATAAACAACAGTGAAGTGACCGCTAGCTAAAAGATGACCAGTACAGAAATGAATCATTTTCGTGAGAATTAAAAGTCTTACACAGTAATTACTTTGCTGAGTCGGTTTAAACACCAAAGACCTCAGGAAGTTGACAATTTTGTCATATTTGGAGCTGAGCTCAGCTGTAATCACATAAACGCTCATGTACATTAGAGAGGAGGAAGTTCGGGAAGGCCTGCAGCTCCCAGAATATTATCCAAACGGAATTATGACCAAATGAAGGAGGAGGGAAAGAGCTGAAAGGGAAGGAGAAGAAGGAGCTGGAGTGAATCCTACCTGGGAACGAATGATTGCATGTTGTCTGAGGAAGGTCAGGGATGGAGGCACTGAGACACTGCAGTGGTGATGAGGAGGAGAAGCTGAGGACAGGAAGATGGACTGGAGGGAGAGAGGGAGAGGGGGGGACTTCCTGTCTAAAGTGATGATGCACACAATCAATTCACGCTGTGTACTGAGGCAATGCAGAAAATGGAGAAGCAGCAAAGTGCAGCTTTAAAAAGGTTTGTTAGAAATAGTACTGACACAGAACGAAACATGTGACAGAATCAGGGTTTATTTTTAAAAAAGGTTTTGACAAAACAATGCATTTTGCAAATGTGAATATTAGTTTTTTCAGAAAAACAAAATAATCTTAAGAAACTACAGAAGTCAACCTTAGTCATGTATCCACGGAGGTACATACAGTAGTATCTCTAATGTATGAATACTTTCAGTATTTTACAAACATGTTTGGATATTTTGTCCATTTTCCCTCTGGTCACAGCTTTAAATACAGCAGTGTGTTTTTTATTTCTTTATTTTTTGATCAGTCTCAATCAGCATCTGAATTTTACTCACATTATCATGACAAATGCAATGCAACATTAGCTGTGTTTACAGCAATGTTTGGTCCTGCAGTCATCACAGACTGATTGAACCACTTAATGCATTTTATTTTTTAAATTGGGGCAAAATTAAATACTTTATTTTGCATAAATGTATTTTGAGAGATTTCGTTGTTGTAAAGGCGATACGTTTGTGTTTTTTTTTTTTTAGAAAGACACTTTAGTCTCTTAACAACCACTTAGCTGATACACACCAGACCCGTTGGGAGTTGATGTGTCCCTAATGGATTTGCAATGGATTTTAGAGCCATTGTTCTCAATCTATGGTGCAGAAGCACCGAGAGAACTTTGTCGACCTCTAGTGGTGTGAAGATAAACCTTTTTTCTGTTGACAATTGCTGCAAATCCGTTGAGGTAGATACTCATAACTGTAACTTTGATAATTGAGAATCATGGGAAAATGTATGAACGTAAAAAAATCAGCCTCAGCTCCTGAGCTTTGATCTGCAGCCTCGGGTTGACCTGTAGGGGGCAGCGCTGAGTGCACTGGTAAAGTAACTCAGTTCAGTTTATGATTATTGAAGATAATAATTTGTCCCTGAGTTGTACACTGTTATCTTAAAATAAGGAGTCAAACTTTCTGAACTGCAAACACAGACAAAACAACGTCGTAGATGTGACAGGTTGAAGTGGCAGAAACACAGTCATTCCTTCTCTAAGGTGTGGCTTCAAGTAAAAACAATCTAAAAAACAATTACAGGAAGTCTGTCTTATTAAGTACTAAACCTTGGCTAATTAAAAAAAGTAAAAAAAAAAAGATTTATAATCTACAGGCAAATGTTCTGTAGTTAGAAATCTGCCCGTTTTGTTTTAGTGAAGATTTCTATTTTTTCTTTTTTTTTTTTGCTAGTGTTTTCGGTCAGCCGTCCCCAACCGTCTTTGTACCGAGGACCAATGTCAGCTCTTACTGCAAACTAGTAAAATCTTAACTTTTTTTTAACTTTTATTCTGTTCTTACCAAAGTCCGATGGACCTGTTGTTTTGTAACATCAGATTATCTTTACTGCAGTCCCAGTACTGCAAATGATTTACAGACTGACACTGGTCCCCGGACCAGGGGTTGGGAACCACTGTTGTAAGTTATGTCTTGTCTACAAGTCAAACTACATTGATTCGCTGCATTTGTAAATTCAATTACAAAAAATATCTTGTCAGAAAAATCATCCAGCAGAGAAAACGTGTCAGTTCTTCTGGCTCCAGTTGTGAGCGATGGCTTCTTCTTCAGGTCACTGACGATCACTTCTCCACAAAGAGGGACAGGAAGTGCAGGTTGTGAGAAGTGGAAAACACTTTATATAAATTAAGGCTTTAGAGACTGTTGGCATCAGGTTGAATGACACGTCATATTTTAAATATTCACATCTCAACAGGCAGTCGGAGGGAAAACTGCGTCTGAAGTGTAAACCAGCAACCTGAAAATCCTGTCTGTGGTTTATGTCACTACAGACAACGTCCTCAGACTCAGAGCTTTTTTCCCTCCACGGTTGGGTTGGTGCAAATCAAACTCTGGAAAACAGAAAAATAATGGAAATGTCAGTAAGAATTTAACAAACTCTGCCTTTGTAACAACTGTAGTGTCTGTTGTTTTTGTACAGATGAAGTTTAGAAGCAGGTTTTCATCTAACGTTGATTCTTTGAGTCATTTATTATTATTTTGTAAAAGTGTTGATGTTTTTTCATCTCAATTTGCTCCTGAGCACAGAGGAAACGGGGATGATGGAACACTTTTATTATCAGAGCTTCAAGTGTGAAATATAAGCTCTGCTCATGTTCAGGGCTAAGAAGACAAAACAGGAGTTTTCTCTCTGCTTTGTATTTGTTATGTGTGGAAACTAGAGATGTGCAAACGTGTAGAACAGAGCAGTACCAGTGGAAAATTGGGGAGGGCGCTGTTGCACAATATAGTTTATATAAAGATCTGCGGGATAGAAATGGACTTATTTCAGAGTTAGTGTCTTTATCACCGTCTCCATCTTTGCTAATGTCTGTGATTCTGACTGTAGACTGAATACTGCCCCCTATTGGATGCATTGTTTAACAACTGATGAGGGCTTATTACGATGGACAAAACTAGTGATGAATGTAAATTTATTACTGATTTAACCAATTAACTAATGTCAACTTCCCCAGAACTAGTTTTTTCTCTATACATTATTCATCGCTTACAGTTTCTGTCGGTTTAAGCATCATTCTGGAACTCTTCTGTCACGTCCTCCTCCTCTTCCTCCCCTGCTAGTTCATCCTCCTCCCGTGGGGAATCGTCTTCCGACTCCACCTCCTCAGTTTGAGGGCTTTCTGACTCCTCTCTTTCTACCGCTCCCGTCTCCTCTTCAGCAGCTGAATCATCTTGAACTGCGTCTCCTTCAGAATCCTCCTCGTCACCCGCCGTCATCTCTGAATCCACCACCTCCTCTTCATCTTCTTTAACACTCTGTGTGGAGTCCACTTCCTCCTCGTCTTCTTCAGGCTCCCCTGACTCCACCTCAACGTGTCCTTCATCTTCCCCATGGGCCTCGTCTTCACCTGCTTCCTCTTCTACAATCATTGCTTCTTGTTCTTCAGCTGCTGGAGTTGTTTCCTCAGCGGTCTGATCCACAGACCCAGTTGGAGGAGGCGCCTGACTCTCCAGCTATGACCAGGAAAATATAGAAAGACATGAGATCATGGAGCAGATGTATTAGATCTAGATGTCCATGTATTTCTTAATTAGCCTGAGAGATTACATTTCTGGCTGTGAAAACTAATGAACAGAAAGTCTCTGTGGAAATTCACAGAAATAGGAACAGAAAAATGGACTAATGTTAGAGTTCCCTGCTGCTTTCTTTTATACATTTTTCAATTTAATGTCTGGTTCCACTAATGTAGTATTTGTTTGGACAGAAGAAACATTTCAGAGCTGATATCTACACATTTCCATGGTTTTCTTACATCAATATATGCAGGTCATTTCCTATCAGTAAAACCAGGCATTAAATAAACAAGAAATTGAAGACACAGGTGACACAGATGGTCAAATATATTTTTAAATGACTGTATTAATATTCTATACTAGTCTCTCTAGTACTACTACATCAAGGGGTGGAAAATATATGGGTCCTGGGCCACTACAGAGTTCCAGGTGGATGAAGCTCAAAGGCCACAAGTTAACTAGACCTGCAGAAGATCACAGACAACATCATCGGTGGAACCAACTGAAGATAAAGCTAATAAACGAAGTTTTCTTCACCTTTGCTCTTTCACTCTGTACGTTGTCCAACTGGGCAGCGAGTCCAGACTGGAGACTCTGAAGTGTTGAGTCTTGTTCCTGAAGATTTTCACGTATCAGACTGAGCTGCTTCTCCAGACTGGCCAACTGGAGCTGATGGGTCTCTTCTTCCTTCTCCAGCAGCTCTCTGGAATTCAGACAGAACATAGTTCCATGAATAATAGTCAGTAACAACTAAAACCTTGGAGTTTAGATAGGTTAGCTTAGATAAGCTTAGGATGGAGGTGTGCAAAAGGGGGCGCTGCAGGACAAATCTGGGAATCACTGCTATAAGTGAAGCCCATTGTCCATTACTGGGTCACATGGTCAGCTCCTCCATCATAATATACAGTTATGTATGATGATGGTCTCATGTCACAATTTTCTCCTTCCAGGCCATAAAAAACATTCAGTGAACTTTGAAACTTGGTTTTTCTTCTTCCTTCTCTCACTCTACCTGACAACAGCCATCTCCACTGTGCTGGCCTTCAGCGCCACCTGCTGCTCATCCAGCTGCTCCTTCAGTTGCAGCATTTCGGCCGCCTGCTCCACGATGCTGATGCTGAGCGTGGTGACCTGCCCGTCTCTGTCCTCCAGCTTTGATTCCGTCTTTCCCATGTCTCCCGTTAAGACCTCCACCTTCTGAGAAAGCTCTGTGCTCAGCGTGGCCAGACTGCCCAGCTGACCTCTGACGCCCTCAAACTCCTCGCTCTGTCTTTTCAGGGTGGTCTGCAGCTGACTCAGCTGCTCCAGGGACACGGTGGCTTCCTGGACCTCTGCGAGGCGGCTTTTCATCTCGGTGTGGAGCGACAGCACTTGGGCAGGAAGGTCAGACATCTTGAGCTGCTCAGCTGTGGACAAGGCGATTCCCACTTGTTTCTGGGCCAGAGTGTGAGCCTCCTCTAAGGCGTTCAGGCGGGACTCCAGGTTCTCAGAGAAATGCTGGAAAAAAAAACAGAATGCTATTGGTCAGGTAACTTTTAGACCTTTGTCCCCTGTGGCTGATGAATAGTTTTCACAAAAATCATTTAAGTGTAATTTAATTTCAAAGTTTTACAAAACTTCATGTGACTTTTGCAGCTCGTGACCTTCTTTTGTGGTAAATCTGTGATTCAAAGCTACTGCAGTTATTGCTCACACTTGAAGTATTTCTCAACAAGACTGAGCTGGTGGAGATGTTCCTGCAGGGTTTGTTTCTGACAATCCTAAAGAAGGCAGGGTTTCACAGAATGATTTTTTTTATTTATTGAAGAATCACAGAGCAGAACATACAGCCTGAGGTCTGATCTTTAGAAATGGCTGCACTGAAATTGAGACGTGTCGGAAATACAAATGAGAACAATGATGAAGATGTATTTTTGACCCAGAGTTCCTCCACATGTCAGTGGACAACCTGAGAACTGCTGTTCAGAGTCAGAATCACAGACCAAATTTAGCTCTGGCTCAGTTTCTCCATTCATTCCAGGGGAGCAGTTTGGTTTTGATACAGGTTGGATTTCTAATATTTAAGTCATTGATCGGAGTCGGGGTCTGTGCAGTTGGAGCTCCGTGATTATTCTCACTCTGGTCGTCAGCAGCTGTTAGGATGTTAGAAATAGCTGCGTTTTGTATTGACTCCAGAGCAGCTCTTGGCATTTAGAAATCTGATCGAGGCGCGGGCGTCTTCACTTTCCACTCTTCCACTGGTGTTGTGCTGCAGGCCACTGCTGAGGCCTGACTTTTTGTTTCTTAAAACACACAGAGATTAAATCGGGATTTCTGTTCATGAATCTCTGTCCAGATTAAGGTTGATCAAACGCAGCACTGGTGTTCCTTGGAACCTCCTGCTGACAAAGACGTTTAACAGCTAGTTAACAGCCAATCACCTGCGGCCGTTTCTGGGCAGCTGCCCAGAGTGTCAACATCCTCAGACTGGTACTGGCGCTGGTTCAGATAAAGACATTTTTCATTTTTCATTATTTTTGTCAATGCCAGTTTTCTTTTGATAATTCACAACAAATCTGTTTTTCTGTGGCTTCAGAAAAAGTTACAGAAATCTCTTTCTGTCGACTGTAACATGGTGAAAAACCCCTAACTCTGGGACTAGTCCTGATCACTGGTTTACTGTAAAGCAAAAACAAAAATTTCTACTATTTGCAGACGGAAAACTAACGTTGAGTTCCCCTGCCACATTGGTCCAAAATAATTCCTGTCACGTCCCTCTAGGGGGCAGAACTACTTTCACACCTAGGCCCCATGAATTGAAATACTCCACAGTATGAGTTGCTGCCACCTAGTGACTGGAGGCTTCTCGTGGAAGCTTCTCCCCACGCCTCCTATTTGAGGAGTGACTGCACACATTTAACTGCAGTCTTGCCAAAATAATGTTTATTTTCATCCGCATCAGTCTCCACGATTGTCACCCAAATCACACTGCAGCATAGGAGCTGGGCCACCACTTCTGATGATTATTTCATAATTTATAATGTTATAATTTATTAAAGTATTATCAAAGTTTTATTTTTACAAATGTGATTTTATTTATAACATATAACACATATGAAGCACAGGAAAGGTGTGTGTGTGTCTGTGTGTGTGTGCTGTAGTGTCAGATATGCATCAGTAACTCTCAGGCCCCGGGCCCCCTACACTATCTACGACCGCCCCTGTCCATCAGCGCCGACCAAAGAGCTCACCTTTCCGCTGGACATTCGCACCTCTTCGTGTGAAGACTGCAGCTTGGTCATCTTCACCTGCAGGTTCATGACAGTGTCTGTGAGGAAGCCTAGAGTTTGGTGCTGCTGGAAACAGATCCACGCGCCTATGGCTCCACCAAGCACAACCACGACCAACAAGAGCAGCAGATGAGTGGAGTTATTTCTCGCCGCCGGCGGCGCCGCCACCGCCGCGGCTCGAACTTCCGGCTCAGTGATTTCATTCTTGACGAAGTTCTCCTCGTGCTTCTGGTTGCCTTTGCCTCTCCGGTGCTTGGCAGTCATCTTGCCTGCAGAAAGGACACCGTGTTCCAGCAGTGATCGTCAGACGGAGCGGACACTTTGTGCAGCCGGGGCCGGTGGAGCGTCAGTGATTGACTTCAGCTGCCGCGCTGTAAAGAGGTTCGAAGCTGATAGAAAGTCAGTTAATTTCGAATAAGCGGACAATTGAGCTGCGAGGCGTCGTTGTGGAGGTCCGACCAAGGAGAGGAGAAGGAGGCGTGTGCCCGGAGCGCCTGTTTAGTGGACCAGGAGGAGTGAGCAGGAGCAGGAGGAGCAGGGGGAGCAGGGGGGCCGGGCTCTCTGGGAGTGGCTGAGCTGCCTTCACCATGTGCGCTGCTGTCATCTAATGGGAAGAGCACACGTCCCCGGGTGTCCAGAGTTATTTTTACAGCCACTGACTGACCGAGTGACAAACTGAAGGCTGGCTGCAGCCTCGACCACTGCCACACTGAGGCGCTCACGTGTCGTGACGTCACCTAGCGTTAAAGTGTCTATTGAAAGAAGTTTCAGTGTTCTATTGTTACTGTGGATGACAAAGTTTAGGACTTTACCCTACTTTATTTCTTATTTTCATTTTTCCACTCTTCGTCCTCTCTTTTTTTCTGCTCTTTCTTTTTTATTTCTTCTTTGCCTACACATTTATTTTTTTTGTCTTTTTTCCTTTCCTATTCTGGTAATTTTTAGTGACTAGTTGTAAATGCTAATGTTGTATGTTTTATAGATACATATATATGAAATAAAAAGTAGAAAAATATAAATACTCTCACAATTCATTATAAAGCATTATGGAATAATCATAGCAGGACTTTGGTTACCAGTTGTTGAAACATATATGTATGCAGTTGTTTATGCAGAGTCAGGATTATTGTCATTTTCAATTTTAATTACTTTAAAAACTGTAGGGAAATAAATTAAAATAGTTAGATAATAATAAATTGCTTGTATTATCGGTGTAATGACAATAAAGGCGCCTCAGTCTGTGTCTTAAAAATAGAACAATCATTATTTTGTTGTGTTTACGCATTGTTAACCAAAAAATAATGTGTCTGCTTCTTTCGCCCCCTGGAGATAATAATATAAACAACACAGTGTTTCATTTTGCTCTTTATTTAATTCCATTTCCATTGTGTTTTTCACTTATTGAATTCAGTCCAAACAGGAAAAAAACTATTCAGCTCCAACGCTGTGATTAATTAACTTTACCCTCATTGTTCCTCGGATCAGGGCTTTCCATTAACTCTCATTCTGTAAAGTAACAAATGAACATTATTGAATACGCTATATATTTACTCTTCATCTCACTGTGTGTGTGTGTGTGTGTCTCACCCCTGACACTGAGGATGGTGGAGGATTCAGCTCTTCCCAGAGAGTTCTCTGCACTGATGCTGTACTCTCCCATATCTTTGGGACCAACGTGCAGGATGGACATGGAGCAAACTCCACAGGTGTTGGAGATGTAGTAGTTGGTGTTTGTGTTCAGGCTGATGTGATTCCGAAACCACGTAATGCGAGGTTTGGGATTCCCCTTCACAGCACAGCTCATATAGCACTCATAGCCCTTTGGAGCAGTGTGGAGCTTCAGAGGAACGATGAAGGATGGAGGACATCGCAAATCACACTCCTTCCTGCCAGGCCAGGTTAGTTTAAACTTCTCTGCAAAAGAGCAGGTGCAGAGATTTCTGTGATTAGTTGATAAGAAAATTTCAATTAATATGGTTTTTTTTTTCAGGGAATAAGGACCAAACCTCTCCTTTTCTCTCTCCCCCAGGTGGGAGACTCTGAAGGTGCAGATACACCAATGTCATTCTTGGCGTAGACTCTGAACAGATACTCCCTGCCGTGCATGATGTTGCAGACGGTGAACCTGTTATTGAAAAGACTGTCAGCCACCGTGGACCATGTCCGTTTGGATGAGTCTCGCACCGTCACTGTGTAGTGAAGGCGGTCGTCACGCTTCTCGTCAGGAGAGGATTCCCAGAAGACTGTGACGGTGCCAAGGACATTCTCCTCCACTTCAACGACTCCAGGAGGCTTCGGATCATCTGGTCAGTGTCAGCAGGAAATGGTTTGGTTAATAAATACACACTGTTCCCTGGATCACAGGGCTGAGACTTCCAAGGTTACAATGCATTAAATTGGAATTTTCCTTGTCCCCATACTCCAGCCCTCTAGATGGCAGCAGAACGACAAAAGTTTATTTACCAGCTGAAAGACGATGTACAGGCGTATTGACCTCCATGAACAAGAATGTCGCCGTGGAATATGTGAACTCATTACCTGGCTTGTTTGGGAGGAAGTTGATATAATTTTTACTTTGTAGCTTTGATAAGAAAAATGTATCAAATCTGCAATGGTAATTTTGGAAAGTACATGATTGTTGAATCATTTTAACCAAAATTAATGTGGAAATAAAGTTGCTAATTTTACTAAACTATGTGATTTTAATAAAGGCTATCAGGATATTTTTACTATAAATGCATTCACCACTGGAGTGAAAATGAATTGTTTTACCTGTGACTCTGACCTCTGTACTGAATGTCTCCTGTCCAACCAGATTCCTCAACAAAACATTGTAGATTCCAGAGTCGGAACGCTCAGATGAAGGGATTAGCATCTGGGATGAGCCGTCACAGTTGGTTATGATGGTTTGTTTTGTCACAGGCAGACTGTCCTTCATCCACATAATGTCTGGCTGGGGAGAGGCCTGGTGGAAAAATGACAGTAGTAAAAGTCTGAACGGGTAATTATTCTCTTTACTGAAGGAAAAAAAAAATCACTCACCTCAAAGTTTACTGTGATCCTGACAGAGTTTCCTGCTCTCACCACCAGGAAACTTTTCATATTCTTGTTTGTGAACCTTGGCTTCACTAAAATGAAAAACAGAAAAATAACAGTGTCGTATGAATTTTGAGCCTTAGGTTAATGTTGTCAGACACCGTACCAGGCGAGGGCATGGCGATGATGTAGTTGGACAGCTCCTGTGGTGCACTCTCCCCTCCATCATTGGTGGCTATCACTCTGACCCAGTACATCTCCATGGATCGGAGGCCTCTCACACTGAAGGAGGTGCTTGTGATGGGACTGCTGTTGCAGCAGGACCATTCAATACTATCAGCGGGTCGAACTTCAACAAAATATCCTTTGGCTTCATCCTCAACACCAGCTTTCTCCTTGGGCGTGGTCCAAGTCAGGGTCAAGTGGGTGTAGGAGGTTTCTGTCACCTTCAGGCCTGTGACTGGACCAGGAGGCTCTGGGGAAGAGATGCTCCATTGGCACAAGGTTTTTGTAAATCTGTATTCATAAATGTGTGTTGTGTGAAAAAGAGAATAGGGGTCGAGACTTACTCTTGGGATCCCGGGCAAAAACAAACTCAGAGGGGGCGCTAAATTCACCAACTCCTGAGAGATTTACGGCTGCTACTCTGAATTCATATTCCATACCTGCCACAACATCCTCCACTGCATGTTTCTTTCCTGCAAGTAACATTTTGAATGTCACCAAAAGCGCTGATGTTATGGATTAAAACTGTTGACAGTTTACACACCTTTTATTATTTCATCACTGGCATTAACCACAGTCCAGAGATTACTCCCCTTTTTGCGTTTTTCCAGAATATAACCCTGAATACGGGATCGTCCTGTGTTACTGGGTGCAGACCAGCAGAGGTTAATGCTGGTTTCACTCGCACTGACCACCTTTGGAGCTGCTGGAGGGCCAGGGTAAGCTGAGAAATATATTCGAGGTGAGCATGAGTGTATTTTTGGTCCTGGATACAACATGCATGAAGGTTTCAAACAAAAGCACTACGGTTCAATGCACAGCAGAGGGCAGCATTGACTCCAGTCAGAAGCCGAGAGAGTAGGTACTGATGTACAAACCCACCTTAACACATTTTCTGTCATTTATAATATGTACCTGTGTTGAGCGATTTTTTTTTATATTCGATCAGTAAATTGTAATAATATATAAATAATGTCGTTTTGTTTACAGCAGGTGGCGCCGTAGCCCTCAAACACGAAATACTTAAGACAATATAATTTGCTTCAGCATAAGTATAATAAACAAAACGTGATGTTTTGTTTATTGTACTTACTATTATACTATATATAAGCAATTCAAACTATTCCAAACCCAAGCCTAAATCAAAAAACACATCGTAAATGTTCTTGTGTGCTGTATCCTCCCCGTCACCGCCATTAAACTGTATGATAAAGAAAAAACCCGCCCAGTGTGAACTTCCTGTCACGTGACAAATATAAACGAATCAGTGAGGAATAATCGGATGAAACTTATTGTTTGGAAAGGCCCGCCTTAAAAAGAAGATTCGTTGATATTGAATCGTTCAGGAACGTAACATTATTAAACACGGAAGTTCGTTATGATTCCCCACACTGGAGCCGACATTATCGGCCTCCTCCCGGTGTGTTTGCGGCTTAACGGAAGGTGGAGCTAGGACTCAAAGCAGGTGAGCCGCCATTACAACCAAAATGTAGAATAAAATATTGACCACGTCCGCGGATATAAACTAGTTCGACGAAACCAACTATGAGTTTGTCTACAATTCCCAAATAAGTATAATAGAAATGAAAATACAGATACAGTAGTTAATTAATTAATTGTTTTGTTAATGTTAGCTTCAAACAGCGTCGCCATCTTGAAATAAACGGCCTCCAATTAAGGACTAAAACTGAGCGGGAGAAAAGTTAGAACACTGTTGAACATGACAAGAAGAAATTATTAGTTTTTGATACTTTTTCTTATCAATTTTTACCAAACATTCCATCTACATTGGTATATAGTTTAACTCACTCAGTTTACTGCTTTTCTGAAATTTACTAAAGTAGTATTTAAAAAAAAAATCAATATTGTGTTTTCACAGTATAACAGGATTGAAAATAGGGGCTGTGGCAGGATTGAGATTATTGTGACATGTACTGAGGAGAGAAGGTGAATAAATGAACAAAGATTGAAAAAAAAAACAAAAAAACAACAACAGTAATTTTGTATGAATAACAACAGAGGAGTTATGTAGTAGAGTAGATTGGGCTTGAATGTCCCACTTAGGTGACTCCTAAACGGAGCAGCCATTACATGGCATCTTAAGTAAGACAGTTTGAAAAGTACTGTGGTGGAAAAATGTCTCCAGACAATTGTTTTTAATTTGGTGAAAGTATGGTGAAAAACTGTTAATGTGAGTACTACTGCTCCACTAGCATTAACCTCAATGCTTATTTCCCCTCAAAGGAAAGGTTGAAAACCTGAATATTCTCCTGGAGAAGACATTTAGAATCTCAGACATTGCCTGCAATACATCTGTGGCTTCCTGACAACAGACTTAAAGGGAATACTCAGACCGACCAAGCAACTGAGCAGCTTCTACCTCGGGTATGTACAGGAATATGACATTTCTTACAAAAAGAAAGCAATGCACAAAGCAAATCAAAAGTTTATTTGTGAAAAATGAATCTGGTTTTTATTCATTTTAAGAGCAGTCCCATTAATATTGTATGAAACCTACTTAACCACCCAGGTTTGTTGTAACCAATTTTGTAAATGCATTTATAAAGTGTCTGGCATAAGAAAGGCAAAAATATTTCAAAAGTGTTGTTGGCCACAGCAAAAGGCATTGAAGATAAGTTTGTTAGATAATTTCATGGTGTATCAGTTGTAACTTTTTATCACTTCTCCACAAACCTAACCTTCACTCTTGTGAATTGTGTATTAGTTTTGCTCACCGAGCGTGCCTGCTTGCATTTCCTCAGTTTCCATAGCTTCACTTGTGCCCTCAGCAGTCACTGCTTGAATACGGTATTGATATTTCCGTCCGTGATCCACGTCTGTGTCACAGAAGGCTGGCACAACCGGGATTTCCCCAACTTTCTTCCAGGTGTTTCTTCCCACCTGTCGACGTTCGATTATGTAGTTTATCACTGGTGAGCCTCCGTCGTCCTTTGGAGGTCTCCATCTGAACCGTATACATGAAGCTGAACTTTCCATCACCTCTGGAGGTCCCAGGGGTGAAGTTGGTTTATCTGTAATGATCAGCAATGTGTGCAATATATCTTTGTTAATCTTTAATTTAATTTGTAAAAAATCAGTGTTGCAGGCCACAAGCAGGTTGTTTGTTGAGCTGTTTTCTGTGTATTACAAAGGTGTATTGAGATTTTCCTTTGTTATTAACATGTTCAATGGAGAGTTGCATTGAAAAAAAAGCTACAAAGAAATGTCCAGATGCTTATGGCTCAGTGAAATGTGACAATGCATTTTTATAGATAGAATACCAAGCTTACACACCTTTATTTTCATCTTTGTAGATGATGGTGAATTACCTTATTTTACAGGATAATAAATACTTTTACTTTTTTCTCTGCAGTAGTACTCACCAAGCACTGTTAGAAATGAAATTGCCTCAGCAACACCATGGTCATTCTTCAGCTTGATCTTGATCTCTCCTGTTTCCTTCCTCTGGCACCTGCCCAGGAGCAAGCGGCTGCAACACGAAGATTTCTCTATCTTTGTGTTGCTGTCCTCCAGGAGCTCTTCCCCCTCTCTGTACCACTGAATCTTTATGGGTTCATGGCCCACAAAGTGCAACCTGAAGATGGCATTATGACCCACTCTAACTCTTACAGGCTGGGTGAAAACACTGAGGTCCTCAGGATCAAACCTTGGTGGATCTAAATGAAAATCCATTTCATGAAGCATTGCACTGCTTTTCTTTAACAGCAAGACATTTTGTTATTCCAAAGCAGAAGTATTTTTTTATATTCCAAACCTTTCACACTGATAGTAGCCTCGGTCTTACGGCCATCTGCTTCAAAGCGATATTTCCCTGAGTGCTCCTCTGCGCACCTGATAATTGTTAATTTATGAATTGCACCATCCTGTGTAGTAATAAAATTGTCGTCTGGGGATATCTGGTTGAAGGGAAGGCAGATGGATGAGAATTCAGAGGTAAAAGCAAACCCAAGTTAGTCATTCTAACCGGAAAAGGTGCATGCTTCAAAGACTCGTGTGCAGCTGTTTTGTGTCTGAAATAACCCCAATGTGTCCAGGCATCTGCCAGATTTTTCGAGCAAATCAGAAGACTACAGCTGCACTAAACATGCTGTAATGATTTTCTGTCACCAACATTAGCAGCAGATGCCACTTCTGAATGAATCTTTTTTTGCTTTTGGTGCACCGATTCCACAAGTGAAAGTTAAGAAAAAGGCACAAATTTATAGCTATGTTGGCTTTCTTTATATTTTTTCCAAATTATACTGTAGATTCTCTTGATTCTGCATCTATAGTTTGTCTCTTACTCTTGGTATATATGTCAGGACTTGACAAATTGTCAGCTTTATGGAAGGTGTATAATATGGATAGATGGTAAAATAGTTTATTCCTAAAATTCAGAGTGATATATGTGTAAAAACCATTGATAATGGGAAAATAACTAACCTTCAGGCCGTCTTTGAACCAGACTCCATCACAGCCTTCACTGCTGAGTTTACATGTTAGTTCAGCACTTTCATTAATAATGGCACTGACATCGATTAATCCCCATATAAACTGGACACCTGGATCTAAAAAATGGATATAAAATTAATATTTATATATTTGAGTTATTTTGCAGACTTTGAAAAAGCTGCAGTAGTAAAGTAGTTTGCTGGCATTCAGTCAGATTTTTCTACCAACCAGTCATGTGATCTTCTATCAGTGCGCCTTGTTTTATCCGCCTTGTACTTGCGGCAGCGGCGTCTACAGCCTCCTCACAGTCTCTGCATTCTTAAGGGCATTTAAACAGTTAACTGATTGACATTTGATCATTATAGTTTTATTTCATATTTTTTGTTGTATCCTCTTACCATTGTCTCCCTCCCTGGGCTCTTGATGTTTAATACGTGAAAGATGCTTGACTTGGTGGACTGAGTGGTCATTGTCGTTTGTTGAAACAAACTCACTGACACCAGTCGATGCTAGAGAATCTCAAAGAGATTGAATGAAATGGTCCTAGTATTAAACTACTTCTTCATTTTCATTTAGAACAAAATCTGTGGTTGAGGTTTTGTTTCTGTTTCTCACCTGATGTTTGATGAAGTTCAACCTCCTTGTGGTTTGATCTCAATTCATTTCCATTTGAATAATTCTCTTCATTCTGATCTGTAGTAAAGGTTTCAGCCCAGGCAGTGGGACAGTAAATAGTTAAAGCTTTGATTTTTGTGAAATTGTGTTGGTCATTAATATAGTTTTTATGCATGTGTGTGTTTGTGAAATATTGTGCAGCTTGTGTGTGTGCAGGGATATTTATTTATATATGTATATAAATCCCAGCTGCTCAATCACTGATATTTGTATCAGCAGTAATTCACTAAGAACAAACAGTACCAAACGGCTGAGTGTAAAGTCTCACCATCTATTATTCTGTCTCTGCTCAGCCTTCCTCTGGAGTTGTCATTGGATTCCATCATGTCCTCATTATCACCAGAACATCTTATTTTGTCTGTCAGTGTAAGTGAGAAATATAACAGATATTTGGAAAAAAAAAGATTAGTCTTGGTGCATAAGTGTTTTGTTGGTGATGAATGGTGACAGTTCTAGTTGTACTCTCCAATACACCGTATCTGACTTACCCTGATTCTTCACATACAGTGTTGGAGATTCACTTTTGCTGTGATAGAGACTGGCATCACCTTCTATCTTGTCAAAGTCCAACCAACTTGTTTTAGTGCCACTGCTTTTCTCCAGTTGATTGATTATGTCTGTGTCATCAGTTTGAGCCACATGAACCCCTGAACTTCCTAAATCAGACGTTATTCTATCTTCACTCTGGCTGTTTGTTTTTACTTTCTCTTGGCTTCCTCTTTGGACAGATCTTCTTGCAGCTCCTGCCTTTTCAGGATCTTCATGCTCTCCCCCATCATTTCTAATCAGTCCAGTGACTGAAGCATTTCCATCCTCTGTTCCATCAGTTGTACCTGTCGTTTCCCACTGGACTTGTCCTTCTTGGTGCCTTGCCTTTACTGCTTCCAGAATCATCTCCATTTCCTTCTGACTTTTTAATTGTTGGTCTTTGGCAACCTTCTCAAGGTCTGTGAGCGCTCCACCTGTGGTTCTCTGAGGTTTTGTCTTGATAGCAGTTGAAGGATCACCCTCATCTACATGATAAATATATATACATCAATAATGTGTCTATGTAAAATATACATATGATCTCTAGTCATTCCAATCAAATGTTCATTTGTTGTCAAAAGTGTCAAAAAGCACAGAGGGATTTTATTAGTGTCCCCAACTTTAGCAAACACTCAACGACTGAATAATTATAAGGAATAAAAATGTTTTGCCAAGTAGTGATCAGATTAATCTGGACAACTGTATTTGTCAAACAGAATGTGTCACTGACTGCAGTTTGTAGAAAATATTTAAGAATAAATAATTCCAGTTATGAGGATAAAATGAAGAACTTTTCATCAATACTTTCAGGTGAAGTCATTTTGGAATCATATTAAATCCATTCTAGCAGCAATCCTTTTCAGATTGAAGTCTAACACCAGGAGGTGCTGCACTTACAGCCTCACTGCCAGGAGGTAGATGGTAAAACCTGCAGTGCGGGGCATTTGAAGTGGTCATTTGACCAAAATAACTCACAATTACTGTACTGTCTATTTACCTTCTACAACCAGCCAGGCACTACAGGATGTAATACCAGCCATAGCTGAGTAAATGCCCTTGTCCTGCTGTGTGCAGTCCTTGATCGTCAACCTGTGAATAAGTTTATGGTCGGAAACAGTGATGCTGTATTTTTCGCCGTCCTCCAGGGCGCTGCCTTTGCCCATCCATGTGATGCTAGCTAGTGGGTGTGTCAGGACACACTCAAAGAGGGCGTCCTCTCCTTCTTGTACTGAATTCTCTTGGATTTTGACAATAAAGTCCATCATTGAAACTGTAAATTATATCAAAGAGGAAAAAAATAAAGGTTAAACCTTATTTTAGTTTTTTGGCGGTTCTGCTGAAGGCATTACACAAATGTCTGTCAATATATTATGTACAGTATTGCAATAATATAATTTTATTTTCTTAAAATTTTGACCATAATAATATTTTCTTTTTCTGTCTCTTTCCACAAACTTACATTTAATCTCTTTGAGGAGAAGGTTGATTTCTTCAGCATCTTGACTCAGTCCTAAGTTGAGACGACACAATTTTTCCAAATCTAGCTGATTTAGGCCCCGCAATCCTTCTTGGATCAGACTCTTCATGCTGAAATTTATCGTTTTGTCATTGCTTATCCAACTGAGCTTCTCTGTATCATCGTAGGGAAGTGGACCGTCCTGCAGAGAGGGAATATAGACTAAGTTAAATGTCACACCTTCACATTATTGAACTAAAGCACAAAATAAACACAAGTTGCATTAGGTTGAATTATTCCAGTGAACAATTTCAGCAACTGTGATCTAACAGGAGACTTTTCAGTAATGACGTCATCTTTGTATAGATGGTCTTAGAAGTTTCAAGTAGTTTTGGGGGCTGGGATCTCATGGAGACTTTGAGAAACTTTATTTCCATTTAATGTTGGCCTGGATATTGATAAACTTTGCTAAACTATAATTTTGGACAAATGCACATGGTTTTACACATCATTTTAAAAAATGTAGGTTTGCGGGATGTTGTTTTAGTAATTCAGGTACCTTAGACATGTTTTGCATCCTTTCCTTTTTCTTCTCTTCCATTTTCTTGAGAATCAAATTCAGGTCATCAAACCCGTCTGTGCTTCCTACGTCACACAGGAATAGGTTCGTACTTCAGGATTAGATTCAGATTTTGTCGGCAGCAATTGAAGTGACCGTCTTTGATGAAGTCAAATTTCTTTGCATTAATTTCTTACCCCCAGCCACAGTTAATGTGACTGTGCAGACAGCTTTTCCATATTTGTTTGCAGCAAAGCATTTGTAAGTGTCCATGTCAGCAGAAGACACTTGGTGAATCTTAAAAGATTATAAATAAAATAAAATTAGAGTTGAGAGTTGTGCTACAAAATGTAAAGTAACTGCTTCATTCACTCACCTCCAGTATACACTCTCCAGACAGTGCATTATATTTAGTCTGGAATCTGTCACTGTCTAATGTGTTTCCTTTAAGTCTTCTCCAAGTCACCTCAGGTATTGGATCCCCTTTCACCACTGCCTTGAAAACAGCTACTTTTCCTGTTTGATTAATGTTAAAATGTAACACATTCACTTGCTGCACCTTCTGGGTGTCGTGTGCATAAAAGTTTCAGTCACAACGCACCTTCCTGGACAGCCACTGAATCTGGTTTGCGTATAATGTCCGGAGTGCTTTTTCCCTCTGGTAGGGTGGTGTCATACTGTGTGATCATCACTCCAGGAGTCTTAGATTTCTTACGAATGACGACTAAAGACAACAGTTAAATTAGATAAAGACAAAACAAACAAGAAGACACGTCACTGTGGTTTGTAGCCTCATAGAAGATAAACACACTTCCAGGAATTCAACCAAAGTCATTGATTTATAAGTGCAATCAAATGTTTTACCGTACAAGTAGCCCTGTGTACATCCTATATATGTGTGGGTGTCGAGCATCTTTCTCTACATAACAAAGGGGTTCAAAGTAATTGTGTAAACAAGTTCCTGCTCATTGTTGATGATGGAATCCTAGCCATTCTATTGGTCAGTTCTTTTGTTGATATGGGTATGGATCAAGTGGAAGTAATAGACAGATGGAGCCAAAAGGAAACATTAATTCTCGACCCGACACCAATTCACCCACGGACCGGTACTGGTCCCCATCCCAGTGGTTGGAGACCTTCACATGGTTTCCATTAGAACGTTATTTCTACAAGATCTAAGATCCAAAGTTCAGTTCCTTCAAAATCATGTTAATTCCTGAGTTTCTATAATTTATTCATGTGTGTAAAATTAGAGGATTATTGTCCATAAAAACCTGCTCCAGTAAAGCGAGCGGTTCAAGACTTGATACAGATTGAATGATAAAATGTGTCAAAGCTGTTGGAGAAGATTGTGAGACATGTTTCATTTTGATGTCAAAAATCAGAGGCCTCTTAACTTCTATCTTACAAGATATTGACCTGCCAGCCATTTGCATAAAATATATCATACAATTTTAATTTTCATTCAACTCTCCAGCGTAAACTGGTTCAACTTTGATGCCAGTTGAAGTGAAAATTAAATGGAGACATTTATCTGGATCCCTTAGTGAACACACTCTGCAGGGCATGAAATTTCTGTCATTTTCCATCTATACCAACTTTGCTCCAAGGCATTTTGTTATCAGTCTCTCCACACTCAAAAAGATCAAACAAGAATCACAAAAGGAGGCAAAAAAGATGATTAATGTTGCCATGACAGAGTGGAAGATGCACCATTCTGTCACATGTTCAACTAAGAGTGACTGATTGGAAAGGTAGTGAGCTGATAACCCAGCTTGACAGCAAAAAGCCATGACGGGTTATAATATGACAGGCATTCAATATCACACAATGTTTTATTCAATATTTATTCCATTATTCGCATAATGACCCATGCAGTGCAGTCATGCAGCTAGACCTCAAAGCAATGTTTTTGTAGATAATCTCTCACTTTACCTGTCTTGTTGCCAGAAACCTCATTAAAATGTTGAATATATCGGTGGACGAGGGAGAAACCTGGTTTTAAAAAGAGACATAGTTAGAGTTGGAAAGTCTCAATGTCTGTCAAAGATGTTTTGTTTCATACATTGTATTACTGACAAATATAATTACTGTAGTTCCACATTAGCTTGAGCCCATTTATGAGCCTCAATATTACATATCACAAAATATTACCATAGCAGTGACAAAACATTTATACAATACTAATGGTAGACTTTATAGAGAAAATGTGACTTGTTCAGACTATGTAGTTTATTATGGGAAAGTGAAAAGAACAATGTAAAATTATTTAATATTTGGTATTTGATTTATTTTTTTTATTTAGTTTTATTTATTTACTTACCTTAGATCATAGATTTAATGTTTTACCAGTTTATTATGGTTAATGTGGATAAAAAAAATTAAGTTTGACGTATTAACTATTTCAGCTTGAAATTGTTGTTGTTTCATAAAAATACCTGAGTTCTTTGTGCGTTTCCACATTTTGCCGGTTGTCACCACAGTGTCCTGTCGATGGAAACAGTTTCATTAGTATCATTGACTAGTGATTGGCACAAACAATTCATACACAGCAGTTCTGTCTCCATGAATACAGTATGTCTGACTGGTCCCATGCCTTTGGAGGCACCACCACCACTGGCACCAAAATAGATACAATAAAGGGTTTCACACATCACTGAGATGAAAGTCTGTGTAAACAGTATGAAACAGGCCTCACCAGTTGCCTTCAGCAATGTGTGACCATGACAAATATGTTTGTCATTTGTGTAATATTCATATTAAACTGCCAGACGTTCAGCATCTGTTGGCGTCTGTCTGTTTTTACCTACGTAGCCATGGTCAACGGGTCATCCTGTCACATTACTTGTAGTGTGACCTGCAGTACTGTCACCATGTGTGTCTACATGAACCATGCACCAGTGTCAGAATTTTGGTGAATGTTAGGGTTTATTTACTGCTTGATTTGTCAGTAACTTTATTTTTTTTTATTGCAGGTAGTGTTTATATTTCCAGTCCTATAATATATGCAAGTTATTGTATTTTTTTTAGCTGTTGTATTAAGTGTTGATACAGTGTTCCCCAACCTGTTTTGCGCCACGGACCAGTTAAATGTCTCTTACTATTTTCACGTTGTGGCAGATAAATACCCCTTCATAAAATTAAATTTCTGGTGTTTTGAAATATTTTCCTACCTATAAAATCTTCCTACCTGAAATAACTGTGCCCAAAGGAAACATTATTTTTCTGTGGCTGGGCACCATTGGTCCCTGGCCCAGTGGTTGGGGACCAGTGGGTTAATAGGTAATCATGTTATCCTTTATCTTGTTTCCACTCAGTAATTGGCATCGTTTAATCCACATCATTAGTTGTAAATACCCTGAAAGTTGAGCCCAATATATATCTTAGCCCAATAGAACTTTCACTCTTGAGTTGATAGATAATGAGGTAATGAGTTAATGTAATCCAGGACACCAGGTCCTGGATCTGCTTGGCTCTACAACACCTCTACAATACCCAAGGATCAGGGTTAGATACTGGGTTTCTAAAGTAATACATACTGCACATGTACATTTTCAGGATATTAAACTGTATAAACTCTGAAGTGCCACACAACAAAGTCAACATTTCAACACACAATTGTTTTTCCTTGCAATACAGATGTAGTCATTTAAGGGGACATAAGATTTGTGTTTAAAGTTTTTTTTCATGAGTTTTATTAAAAAAAAAAATAGCCCTGACCCAGAGTTAGGATGACTTCTCACACAAACAAACAGGAAGTGAGATTTACCTGCCTTTAGACCCTCAGAGATTTTACCACAAACTTGTTCCCTCCTGGATTTCAACCAGACACTAAATCCTGTTGTGGAGGATGTTTCTTCTTCTGCTGCCTGTGAGGTTGAGCCTCAGTGGTCTTTTCTCAAGGTCGGGGCCCTTCTTTTTTACCCTGACGGATGTTCATAACGGGTGGGTTATTAATAAGGGGCGGGGTTTAGGATTAGACAAAATCCATGGCCAGAAGGGAAGGGAAGGGAAGGGCTACCAATGACAAGTTTAGGGTGAAGTTTATCTGTCACTGCAGTAATTACTGATGACAGCGTGCTCATCTTACACCGAGCAGTTGTTGACAAGTTCTCTGTCTGCTGTGATTGTCATTGCTGACACTGCAGCCACCAGGCACATATTTGTCAGACGACAGATTTCACAGTAGTATATTTACCCAAACACAAATCAGGTGCTAATTATAAAAATGAAAAAGATGCAGTGAGACAGATATGACTTTGATTTGGCTCTAAATACAACAGCTTTATATCACTCTAATGGTATAAAAGCATCATCAAACCATGTTTATTTATTTAGAGACCAGAGTCCACTGTTTCTGGGCTTTGTGATGATCACACATTGTGAACCAACTGTCAAAACCCTCTGGTTTATTATTTACTCAGACTGTTATGTTCAACTGCAGCACATATGTGCAAAATCATACTGCGTTTTTCCTTCCCATTCCCATCCATTTCCCATTGCTGTAAAGCTTAGTAGATATTCTCTACACATGGGAGAGAAGTTTAATTTCACCATGAAGCACCATGAGCCTGAACTCCCATCAAACCTTTGTGCACACACTTGCAGAGGCTTCATCTCCAGGTCAGATATCTGTCTTGAATCAGACCAGCCTCACTGAGCCTGTGGCAGTAACTAACTCTACGGCTGACAAACTGATTGACACAATTGCCAACTGGATTTTGATCAACTGTAGACTGAGTAATATCATTAAAGACAACAGCTCCACCAAAGTTATGAGAACAGACCTCGAGTCCACTAACTCTGTCAAGCAAAAGTAAGAGTTATATTTTTGTGTATATATATTTCTTGACATTAACAAATAATCTTGAATTGTAATAGTTTGTTTAACTAATACTGATTGTTGTCATTACATAATTCAGTCATTTTTGTTGTATTAGTGTTTCCCTGTCCCAGCTGGTTAATATGCCTGACATTGGAAAGACAAGTTTGACCGTAGGACAGGACATGCCCACACCTCAAGGTCAGGTCCAACAATGTCCACGGCAGTCATCACACAGCCATTCAAAGTATGTATATTTTCTTCCATTAAAAACATTTATGAAGCATAAGAAAACAAAAAGACCAACAGGTGTCGCTAAAACAGCTGGCAACATCAATGAGAGGCCTTACCACAATAGACTAACACTGTTTTTGCAGTTGTTGGTTTAATTTACAAAAGGAGGGGAACTAAATTTGATTCCTGTTGTGTTCGCTCCATGGAAACATCTTTTTTTGTCGTGCCTTTAACATGGCATGGTTTATTGGGTCTTTTAAATTGTAAATTAAGATATGTACAATATTTGAACACATTAATGTAAAGTTAAATGCTTTGACCAAGGGTGACTGGATTAACTCCAGATTACCAACCTTCATGTTACTGTAAAACTCTCAGGGAGTCTTCTGCCACACAATGGAAACTTCCCTGCAGGTGGAATAATATTGACATTTTTCCAACACGTCAGTCTCAACTGGACAAGACCAGACACATGGGGTGCCAATGTTCTGCAATGCTTGTCCTTCCACATGCAGCGTCTCTAATGCATGTGAATAAGCTCTTGAGCAGACCTAAGCCTTTATAAACCAGAGGAGTTGGAATTAAACCCCTTCGACCCAACTTCAATATATTGATGAAATGCCACGCTGCATAGCTTTCATTCCACTCACAGGGAAACAAACATCGCCGCCAAAGTGCTAACTAGACAGCATGGCTTTCTAGTGTTGGTTGCTATTTTGAGGGACACTTTGGTTGCGTATCGGCTGAAACTCTGCCAGTTACTTTCAGCAAGCTGTGAAGATGCTTTTAATTGTTTTGTGGGGTGTGTATTCTCGGCTGCAAATGGTTCAATTTTGTTTATTAGGTTTTTATTTTATTTCATCCAGTATTAATACAAATAAGTAAATAGTATGAGTCTTGCATTGGAAACCTTGTCATGTCTATCCTTTAATTTAAGCCGTTTCTTCATTAAATTAGATTTTAAATTAGATAGATGACCGTATTTGAAAAGGTCACTAAAGATAATTTATGTATTTGTAATAGTTGTGCAAATAAGACTGTTATTGGATGTGTTTTGATAGAATTACCCCCAGATATAGACTTCCTTGACCCCTTTAGAAGAAATTAGGATCAAATTTAAAGCCTTGTAGCCTGAAGCCACTGATTACCCACTAATTTAAAAAGGCAGGTAAAAAAAACCCTTATATAATGGCTTCTGAATTATTGCCTAAGGTAAATTCATTGACTCATTTAGCAGCTAATTAATGTCGGTTGGATATATTGGTCAGTAGTGCTGGATGAAAGGTGAATTATACATTTGTTTCAGCAACAATTTGGCTGCGTAGGTGTTGGTAGGTGTGTATCGTGTAACGGTGTAACAGCAGCTTTAATTTGATGCTTCATTGCTTCCTCAAAAGCAAAGGTTTCTGCACTTTTTTTGAGTACTGTGTCTGTACTCTAAGAATTGAACAGTACAGAGTTTTTTTTATTATTTTAAATAAAGAAATGTTCAGAGGTTGATATTTAAACATTACAAAATATATTTAAAAAATGCATCAGTATTTGTACTGTAGTTCTAATTTCTCTAAAGATGGCTTCTTCAATTATTGAAGTGCCACCAGATGGCAGTAGACCTCCTACCTTTCTGCTCCAGAGGGACGTTTACTATGCCACTATATTGTGGGTGAAAAATCTCCAATTGTTTCTGTGAGCAAAATGGAGTTTAGGAAAGCCATTTATATGCTTGAGCATTTTATTCAGTGAAAATGAATCATTAGAGCGCAGTTCAATGTTTCTGTAACTCAAGGCTCTTTGACAAATACGTTTGTCCAGAGCATTTATTCCTGTGCTATTTTCTTTCCGTACAATCCAGTTGGAAATGGAAAATATAAACCATACCAGTGCAAATATTGGTTGTCAACCACTTGATTAAATTTCCTATAATTTGTTTTTCCTTATTTGTTTCCTGGCTATTTGCCGTTGGTTGAATAAACCTCATTCTTTATGTATAAAAATGTCCCTGTCTGATAATGGACCAGGGTCTGTCTCTGTACCATAAACAGAAAAGCTCCTCAGACAAATGTGGTGCCGCCATTTAACCAGGAACGAGCAACTAAATCACTGTAGGAGTTTTAAAGCTATCTCTGACAGCAGTTTGTGTAGTTTTATCACACTAGTAACTTTAATAACTAATAGCTATTTGTTGTTGTTGAATGTATTTGCTATAAATTTTGTGGCATCCAAGGTCCTGCAATACGTCCATGTAAAAAGTGATGGTGTCTGGTGTTTGTAGCTTTTCTTTCCTTGAATGAGGAAATGAATGACTGGTTCTTGCCTGTACAAACCTGGGAAATGAGTCAGAAATCCTGCTGTGATCTCTCAGGTGGAATTAGATGGTTGTCAAATTCAACTAATATTCATTTAAAGGAGCAAATGTTTTACTAAAACAATTCCACTGACAATGACTAAAGCAAAGATAATTCTAAACTGTCACAAAACTAACATTGTTTTGAAGCACAATTAAAATATGACAAGTGTGTTTAGCAATAATTGCATTATAATTGTCAGACTGTATTAAACCTCAATGAAGGTTGACGTTAAGCAGCACTTGAAGAGTTTTATTTATCGTAGAAGGCTAGTGTTGGGTGGATCAAATGGGTAAAAATGGCTCTTTGTCTGTAGTTTATAGGGTTAACATAATGAGCATGATTTTTGAAGCTTGTTCTGTTACAAATAAAACTGAACTCAACCAGTGGGTTGAGGTCAGGGAATGTGATTACATTTTCGTCTTTACTGAAGCCATCGTTACTGAAGCCGCACACAGGATTTAGAATCAGAATTATTCTCCATCAGTCTGTTCATGTCAATTAAGACCCGGACATGATGAACAAGAAATCAACTTATTTTTTTTCTCCAAATGAACAACTGCAGCCGTGGCCCCTGTGTTCAGTTTGGCATCTGTTCTCTCATTAACCATCATCAGCTCTGACCCAGTGGTCAAGATTTGCATAATGCAAAGCTAAGATTTTATTGATCTTTAGTCTGTGTAAACAGGTTATGAAATCGCAGTGGTAACAAAGAACACACCAAATAATTGCTCATATTTTTAATAATATCTATAAACTATGATAGAAAGGCAATGGTTACATCTAAAAAAGACATGTGTGGCGCTTAAGAGTTAGCACTGAGGATGTAGGTTTAAATATATAATATGAAGAAGAGTTCAAAAGGGCTTATAACACATTCACTAATAAAAATGTCATTTAAAAATAACTATAAAAACCATTCCCCCCAATTAGTGACTTAATTGTGTGATGAAACGAGTCAATAGGACTTGGTTATTTACAAATATATGTAAATATCTGTACCATTAAATACATATCCATATATAAGGGATGTAGATGTAAATAACATTTAGACATATTTTTAAACTGCGTACAATCAAGATTATAATTGTCAGGCTGCTCCACACATCAAGTAACACCTCCATGATTTAATAAACTTTAATATTTTAGCACAAATGTTGTCAGGACGAGCAGACTGTTTGCTAGACTGTTGGAAAACGGTGCCAGTGGTGAAGTAAGTGCAAAACAGAACTTTGCTTGTGCATTATATCTACACCAAGCAGTGACATAATAAGATATTTTTGGGGGGAATAAAAATAACCAGGAAAACACTGTCTTACAGAATCTTTGAACGTCGTGCAGAGGAAAATAGCAAAAGTAGACTCACATGGAGGGTAAACCAAAATTGTACAGTTTTTGTCTGTCGGTCTACATGGCATGAATGAATTCTACCAACCCTTGTTGTGTTTGTGCTTCATTAGTTGTCACTCCAGATTCAACAAAGAAAACAACCTGCAACAATAGAGAATTGACCAAAGTGATAAAGAAAATCCTGTGAGAAAGTTTGTGTTGGTAGGAAACGCTGTTGACTTTAAACTTAATTCAATTGGGAAAACAAGAAGATACTTTTTTGTAAAATATATGAAAATAAATTGAAAAAGGGAGATAAACTATTTAATGTTTATAATCTGATGACTATAAACTCAAGGGAGTTGATAAAGGGATGTTTAAGGAGAGTGGGCTCTCCTCCCTGCCCCACACAGATGGTGCTAATTTGCACAGTTCTTTATTGGTTTTCACTTCAGTTTCGTCCCAGATCTGACTGAGAAAGTTTTCCAAACTTTTTTTTTTTCCAATTCTAGCCTAAAAGCGCTCTGTTTAGTTTACTTCCCAACTCCTCTGAGATGGCTGCTCATCTGGGTCATGCACATAATTGTGACGTCAGTCTAAACACTATCTGTTTGAGGAAGGAAAAAGAGAAAAGGACTTTCTTCTTCATATATTTTCCTTTTTTTCACAAAAACTCTTGAGGATTGGAATGATATTGGAATACAACCATTTAATTTGTGATGAATTAATTGGAAATCAGAAAGGCCCTTCATATCTGTTAACATAAGATGATCTACATTATATCTAATTTCATACAGGAGGCGTTCTGACGTAAACTTCTTATATACATCCACATAAATAATAATAAGAAAAAAAACAAAATAATGACATGGTTGAAACTCTGGTGGCAGTGGTTCTGAGTTGTGATCAAACTGGGGATATGGTTGTTTGTAATGTTTGATGTCGGTGGATTACTCTCTCTCCCACAGTGAGTCGTGGTTCATCAAACAACAGAACACACTTTACTGAGACAATGATACTTAAACATCCACTTAACGAGATGGTGCACCAGCAACAATTGTGTACAAAGAGGAGCCATTAGAACTCCACAGCTTTAGTCCTGTTCTGTAGCCTCACAATGCTGGAGTAAACAGATAAACAACAATGAAGGAGAACAAATGTACTTACAAATCTTTGTGTGCTTTTGACAGGGAACAACATTAATATTAACTTGTCAATTGCTATTAATTTGAGTTGCTGGACACACTGTCCCTGTAGGTGGTGGTAACGCAAATGCAAAATAAAAACGCAGGATGCATAAAGTAACATTAGTGACATTGCAACATTAAACAGTGCCTCGTTAACTATGCGGCTTGATCACTTTTACATGATTGAAATTTAGTTTAAAATAACATAAATGAAGGTTATTTTTCAATTGCACCAACACATGTGCCAAGCAGGTATATGCTCTTATGGCCCCATTCCTAATGTGCAAGTAATGGTCATAAGAGTGTAATAAATGTGATTATATTGATTTTTCAGCAATCAATTTCCTCACCTATCACCCAAGAGAGCAACTGGCAACCTTTCATTCTACATTGCTTTTTCTCCTTCCATCCTGCATTTTTATCCCTTGCCAGAGCCATTCATTTTGGAAATGAGCAGATGTACGGTGGCCAGTTAAGTGTCTCTCAATGACAGTGGTAACAATTTCAAGTTAGATAAAAAACGCCTTTCAGAACACTCTGACGTCCATCATTTCATTCATCTATATCCTTTCTGCCAGTGTCTGGAGAGCAGCGAGCATCTTGGAACAATCATACTAAGTTCACCACCTCCACCGCGATGCTGCTCATATACTCCTGTCACAGGTCACAGGTCTCACACAATTACTAATCAAGAGGTCAGCGTTTATCATCTGCAGCGGACGCCTTTAGGGAGCCGTAAATAACTGTGGGCTCAATCACTCATTTGTCATGTGAGGCTCTGCTCGCTGCACATCTCGCCTTTAAGAGACCATAACTCTGGGTTACAGCTGCTGCCTTAAGTAGGAAGCGTCGGAATGACTGCAACAAATAACCTGGGATAACAATGGGCCTCCACCCCTCAATGATGATGAGAGAAACCTGCCATATAATACACCTCCCCGTCCATTTAACGACACCACTGCCATTAACATTACAGAACCTGCATTAGGACTCAGTGAAAGTTGCAGCCTGACCAAGACAAGGACAGTTACATTTCTACACCTGTGGAGGAGTTTCTTGCAATCAAAGACATATTTTGGATATTTATGGCATTTTTCACTGGCTGCTAATTCACAAACAAAGTCCAATGACATTCTTGACATTCTTGATTTAAACAATCTATCAATTTCAAAGTAAATTGGAATTTCCACTACAGAACTGTACAAAAATTATTAGAAATCCAAATTATTCATGGTTATTCCATTCAAACTTGCCATTGTGCACGTCATAAAATTGGATTCTGACAGTGAATATATATTTATTTTTATGTTTGGGAACTCAAGACATTATTGGTCATGAATGGTACATGTGCAGTGATTCTGTGGATAATGACTTTAAAAGACATTAACATTCTTGCTCCAAAGACCTTTTTTGGCCCGTGATGTGTTTTGGACTTCTGGACTTTGTTCTGAGAATAACTCACAAGTGAAACAGTCACCAGCGTTATACCCAGTACCCAAACAATTTTACAATCAAGAAACAAAGCACTTTGGCAGATGCAGTAATTAAAGCTCTCTCCCGGGGCAACAGAGGAGGCGGAGTGATTATTGAAAGACTGCAGAAAGAGGAGGTTGGTGTAGATGGGCGGTGGAAGGGGTCAGAGCATCAGACTTTATGGTATTCGGAGACAATCATTTAAATTCACAGTTAGATAAAGTCTTTTATTAAAAGCATGTCTAAAAGCCACCTCTAAGATGTCCTGTGGATGTTTTTATTGGTGTCTCTGTACTTGCTGTTAGAGAAAAGACATTTCAGGAGTAATAAGAACTTAATGTGTTGCTGATTTAAACATTTTAGATAATGATGAATAATTGACAATAGTTGTGTATTGATAGAGCTCATGGGCTTCACCTTCAGACTGCAGTCAGTGCAGTGGATTCATTGGAGAACATGAAAACATGATGCTTTGGTACAGTTTAGACAAACACAAAAGTGTGTGAATCCTGAGAATCTGTAACAAATTATTACCAACCTTTTCTGGACAAATCAGTGGTGATGATCACCATCCTTCTCTGAAGTGTGATGTTTGCTGTCCCCCGCCCCCGTAGTTGACATGAGTCATCTGTTGATGAGAGACAATCTTGATAGACAATGGTCTGGATCAGAAAGGAAAGGAAGGTCAGCAAAGGCAAGTAAGAATTAAAAAAAGAAATCTTGATAAGATACTGATAGTTAAGGTCAGTGAGTTAATGTACCTGAGTTCAACCAGACTGGGAATTGTTCAAGAGAACTCTTCTGATTGATGTTACAAATTGGTAGCAGCCAGTTTCAAAGTGATGGTTGGAGATATTTCCCCTCAACAACTTCAGAGGAGGGACAGTGCTTACATTGGTAGAAGAATGATCTTAGAGATGGAGCTACCAGGTAGGAGACAAAGAAGAGATTGATGGAAGCAGCAAGGGAGGACATGGAGTTAGTTGGAGTTAAAGTTGAGCATTCAGAGGGCACAGTGAGATATAAAATGTTGAGTCGCTTTGGTAACCCCTGAGAAAGGGACAAGCCAAAAGGTGAAGAAGAAAGAAGATCCAGTTCTGAATAACTCCTACAAAATTCTTTACCCACAACCAGAGTATTTTTTTGGGGCCAAACAGGAATTGTTTTGGTTGTTGGTGTCTCCTGGTGGACACAGTTGACTCTGTTGAGTCTGTCTTTATGGAACATAGTTAGATTAGAATATAGAAAGTTTTTCTTTGCTACAACACACTGTTTGGAATTAAAGTCACATTAACTCAGGGTTAATACCAGGATCTTAACACCCAACATCAGTTTGGTGATAGTACTTAGATTTTCCAATAATTCACTGTGTAATTTGAGAACTGAGACAGTGTCTGAGCCACATGCCTTGGTGCGTTCCGCTACTATGGTCATTGATGCAAGTTCAATTTACTTTCGTCATCTGATGAGTCCCCTGGGATTTCCCCAGTCATCAGTGTAACACCTTTTGTTCAATTTTCCAGTATACTAACACTCTAACTCATTCAGTGAGAGATCAATAAAACTGATGTTTGGTCACGGGCTCCAATACAGTGAAAAAGATCTTTTAGCTTGTAAAGTGTGTTTGGATCGTTTAGTTGTAAATCAAAGGCCGTAAACCTGTAAAAAAAAGACTTATTCATTTCCGTGGCTGTGTAGAAGTAATTTAAGTTTGTAAGAATGATGGTGAGCTGAGGAGTGGAATAGAATTTAGAGAACAGCTAAGACGCAGGTGCCTCCACAGCTCAGGGGGATCATGATTGACAAAACATAAAAAAGCTCTCCTGTATGAGCTGGTTAGGAGTTATGGCTGAAGAGTTTGTTTGACATTGGGAGATTTCCATCATTGTTGGTTTTTTACGCTCTCATTGATTGAATTTAGGTAATAAAGTTCATTAAAAGTTCAAAGATTTACTTGCAGTAGTTATTCTACAAGTGTGTACTCCTGGTTATGTCAACCATTTCTGACATTCTTTCGGAGTTGGGTATAAAGCACTTTTTACGTTCTTGCAGCAGAGTATTTTGAGTATTTTATTTTGCAGAAAGTGTTTTTCTTGCGTAAAAAGAAACTCGAGTGCAGCATAAGTTAGAATATGGACTGATGAGTCACTTCAACGCAGATGAATGACACCCATCACTCTTGATTATTGGAGAGAAGATATTTTCTGTTTCCTCAAGTTTATAAAACTTTCAGTCGCAGCTTTTATGGTTGGCATTTCCTGTCGCTCTTGCAAGTGCAGTCGGTGGTACCATTAAAGAAAGTGAGACTAACATGAAAACACACACTGTAAAAACAGGAAAATAAGAAATAGCTGCTTCAGCTCTTTGTTTAAATCTATTTAGTATTTTCCACCTATGTTTTAATTTTTAAAGCACCAATACAAACCCTCCAGTTGCCTCTTTGTTCACTTCCCCCAGGAAAAACTAAACATTAATACACAATATTGAAAAACATGCTTAAACATTCAGGCCCAATGTAGTTAATGCTGCATTGTGGAATTAACTAAGTTACTGTGAGTATAACTGGCTGTTCTATTCTCATCAGACATTTCCTGTTTTTTGAGAGAGTGACTGTCCAAGTCGTAGAACCCGTCCATGTCCACTGATGACAGAAATAGAATAAAAAATGAATTGTGACAAATTATGTTAAAACATTAAACACATAGCAGGAGGGTTGTGTGTTCCCATTGGTGTGAGTTTATTATAATTTTTCCTTTTGGAAAACAAATCTATTAAAATGTCCAATCTGTCCGTCGGCCACAGACAGATTGCAGAAAATTGTCTCCTATGTTTCCCAAGTCTCCAGAAATGGTGGCGAGATGCTTCTGAGCCTAAACGGAGATTTCACATTATGACTCTACAGCCATTTTTATTATGGCTGCTGAAACAATATCAGGGAAACTGCATTGTTTACCCGAGCTTGAGGAATGGGAATTCCTCAGAGCCCGTTTTTCATCCAGGCTTGTAGCACTGCGCACTATCACATTTATAATAGCTGTGCTTAATGAGGGCAGTGATATACAGTACCACCTCCACCTCCACCTCCACCACCACATTATTGGCAGAACCAGGATTCCTACCATGTGTAGAAAACCATTATTCACTTTAAAAGATCTTCGCCTCAAAGTATGAAGACAGAGGGACCAAACCTCCACATATATGGAAATAGCAACTGTACATCACATGTGCTGTATAATGAAAATAAGAAAAATGGCTGAGTTCCTCCCAGTATAGAGTTATATATGTTACTCTGTCATGTATAAAAAGTGATATTCTCTGTCTGGAAAAAGGTTCGCATTTCTCATCACCTTAAGTGATTTTTGTCTATGTTTATAAATATGTATTTTTTGTTTTCTATTTAAACAGCCATTTAAATAGAATTTGTGGAAATATAAGATGCATTCACAGATTCTAACAAAGCTTATATTTTATCAGGGTTTTTTTTTTTCATATTTTCTTTTTTTAGAGCAGCTACTAGAATATATTACTGTGTGTGTGTTCATTACTCCTAATTATTATAAGAGTAATCACCCTCATTCTTCTAAATTCAGAAAAAAAGTATCGTTTTTGGGACATTACTTTAATCTTATTTTTACTATATCGTACTTTAATTTCATTACATTCTCACAAAAGTTGGCTAATCACTCACCTAATCCTTTAGGAGGTTACGATGGGATTTAAACCCAAGTAAAGCGATGATGACGCTGTGATGTTTGGAATTTAATGTAGTAGATACAGCTGTGTAGTGTCAGGTGTTTTGTATTTAAAAAGAGAAGAATTGATTGGTTAGATATTCCTCTGCTGCTCAGTCTACAGTCAGGCTCTTGGTTTTTGTGTCTCCAGCGTCTCTGTCTCTTGTCCATTTATTTCTTTCTTTTGTGTCCATGGGGTTCTGCAGACAGAGTGGCCTGTTCCATTGAAGGGTTAGTGTGAGACATGTGGTGAAACATTTCATCTCTTTATTCTTTTTGAGTTTCCAAGTCAATGCAGGTTAATCTACATATTCTCTCTGTTATGTTAACATATTGTACGTAAATAAGTCCAAGTGTGTGTATACATGTATATTTTATTTGCCATGGTATATTAAGCAATTTAAGGTAAAGAACTGGAATATATTGCATGATGTTTCACCGTAAGAAACACTGATTCAGCTTAATACCTTGTTGACATGGACACTGATAAAAAATTTTGGTGTTATTTTTACCTGCCGTTTGACTTACACAGGACACAAAAAGATATAAGATTATGAGATTCAACTTTATTTGCTTTATCCTTATCTCTGTCCATACTGTCCGTCAATGTTTAATGCCATTCAGTCAGAAAATGCCATCACCGAGGGGAGACCCTGAAGAGAATCTACCTGCCGTGGTAGATTTGGCAGAAAAGAAAGGACAATGACTGCATTCTGCCTTAAAATGAGTCGACTTATTACAGCAGCTCCACACTGACTGCAGGTGTCAGAAAGCATTGAAAGATAATCTCCAGGGAAGCTCATGAACTCCTCTAATAGATATGTCAGCAGAGCTCAGGAGGCAGGAATGTGGCCTGGTATTTATTGTTCGCAGACTTCATGTCAGCATTTGCATGAATCAATGGACCCTCGCAGCATAAGGGACTGGTCTCTGATTATTCTTTGTGGGTGGTTGTTTTTGTTAACATTCAAGAGGAAGTCAAAAAGTTGGAGGGCAAAGTGAACAAGACTTGAAGGAATTGGCAAAGATGTATTTGGACTAAACCTGTCAACTGAACAGGTCTTTAGACAACGGGGGATTAAATCCCAGGCATCTGTTGAGATTAATAACTAAACTTGGAATCTTTGACGTCCCCTAGCGCCCATTAATTTGAATACATGGTTATTGACTTTGGCAAATTACATATCCGTAGCAGTTAACGTCAAAGAAAGAGTTAAAAGATGTTTCCAGTCACAAATATCTAGATTTAGGATGCAGTCATTTGAAGTAAATTCATTTTTTTCCATTAATGTTGTACTGCTCCCTGTTACAGTGAGTAAATTCCAACTCTTCATTAAAGTGAAGGTTATAGTGAGAAAAAATTAACCCCCATCTGCTAATTGCTATTTCAACTGCATTCACGGAGCTCCATGTTAGATTTCCTGGGATTAAATGTTAGAAGCACAAAATGATGAATTTAGGAAGTTAAGATATTTCATTAGATGGATGAGAGAAGGAATTTAATTCTTGGCCAGTTTTACTTCATGAAAAATATCACCCACTTTCCCAAAGTAATTACTTGAATCTCAATCTGCTTGAACAAACAGCCCTCACATTTATGGATTTCTGTATTTGTAGTGTTTCTCCAGTGTCACTGGATTGATGATGATGTTGGACATGCATATTAGCTGCACAAATGAGATTCAGCTCAGTCCTGCCCTGGAGATAAAAACAGAAGAGATCTCCCAAAACCTCCAGACCTTTCAAACTGTGTTCTGATAAAGATTGAATCCATTCCTCAGTGAAGTCGACTTCATGCCTCAGACCACGACCAAACATTTCAGCAGAGAAGCCTTAAATGTTTGACAAGTGATGAATCTTTAATGCTAATGGAAGCTGTAAACAGTGTGAACATAAAGTGGGTTTATACATATATTGTATATTTAATGTATCATTGTTACACTGTCTGAATAGCATTTAATCTACACAAAAGGCAACTGTGTCTTGGAGAGGGAAACCAAACGTGATAAATGAGGAGAAAAACATTTGTTGGCCATTAAGCAAAAGGTTTACACAAAAATATAAATACAAGAAGATCTTTTATGAACACTTTCTGTGGCTTTGGCACATGTCATATTGTTACATTTCGTTTGAGTTACTACAGAAATTGCTAGTCAGCTGTGGAAGTAAATTTATTTCCACTTGGTTGAACCTACATATGGGCTCTTCAGAAGGGTCACTGGACCTAGCTCTTTACAGGAGTGATAAAAATGATGCTTCACACTGGCTTGGTCAACATCAAGTGATTTCAAGAGCCTGTTGATAAGTGGGAAACATACACAATGCCCTTCGTCACTATATCTATTCTTTGCATACGTTTTAGCAGATTATCTGACAACGTTGGGCCTTCTACGTCAGCTCAAGCATGATGGAAGAACCTCAACCTCCATTCAGTGATCCAAACGGTTGGAGGCAGCTCATTAATATAGATGGGGTTTTTATAGGAATGGCTGTTGAGCTAAATTATTCACAGGGTTCAGTCAGACGTATGGTCCAGTTCCTTCAAGATGCACAGCTAACTGAACAAGTAGATTCCTACTGTAGACCAGGTGACCAGAGGAGTGAGGGGACAACATGGTGCATGTGAAAGTGCATGTGAGACGTAATGACAGGGTAGTTATCAATCAATAGCTCTAATGGTGTCATAAAGGCATGGGTCACATTCAGGGATTGGTCTTTTTCAAGCTTGTCTTGTAGCAGGTGTCACGTGTGATCATAATAATAATAATCACACAATCAGATCTACTCACGTGTTTAGATGTTCAGTGTAAAGTGGAACAAAATGGAGCACATGTTAAGCAGATTGTACTTCCTACATTTTTAGGTCAATATTTCTTACTTTAGCCATCTAACTTATTTCAATGAACAAGATGGATGAATAAGAAAAAGACAGGAAAGCATCCTTCTTTGCAAACCATAAAGGTTACAATTGCAGTTTTCCTTAGAGGGATAATCATGATTAAAGGAAGTGAAAAGCTGCTGGATTGGTTGGTAGCTGAGCAAAGAGAACACAGTTAAGACGGAACGCCTGGTGCATTGTAAAAGCGCTTTAAGCTCTGTGCATTGTACGCTTTAAAATCTTTATCTTATTACCAAAGGGATCGGCTTCATCAGTTTACTAACATTTCGTTTGTGGCTTTTTACTGTTATTAAAAGAGTAAAAATAACTGGGTGGATGCAGGATTCTTACTGCTGCACCATCATCACCTCCACTACTTCAACTAAAACCCCCTTTAGGCTGTGAAACCTTTAAAACTCAAAACTGGAGCAATTGAGTTTAAGTTAATAAAGAAAGAGATTTTGGATAGTAATCCATTTTCACCCGCTTATCATTGCTGGTTCACAGGGACTGCAGTCACCACAACTGCCACCCAAGTCACATTGCACCGCACCATACCTTCAGGTGGTGATCCCACTGGAATCAACCACCCAAACCAGGAGGTGAACCCTGGGGTTTCCCCCACAGAGACATTGGTGGATGGTAAATTCATTTTACTGGGTTGTACATTCCTAAACACTCTTACAGCCAATATACTGTATCCCAGCTCATGTTTTAGTGATGGATATTTGTTTAAAGTTATGTAAAGTTATGGCAGGTTGGAGTGTGTTTTTCTCCAGAAAAACAACTTGTTTGTATAGGTACCTGAGTTGGTGAGTTGCTGGGTTGATTGTCATGCAGAATGTTGCAATGCACGTCAAATAAACCGTGAGGACAGATGCACCTGTCTGCAGATAACTGTCTGCTTGTTGCCATAAGAGACAGTGGAGGCAATATCTGCTGATGTTATGCTGAATCTCTGACAAGATGGTGGGAAGTTTTTGGACGTACTGAGACATGGTGTGAGAGACAAGGGGACAGACAGACACTGGCCCAAACAAATAAACATTGTGTACAGTCAGCTGAGATTGTGGGAAGCAGCAAATTACACTGTTGGAGTAGTAGCATGTTATTGAAGAATGTTTTACAGATGAGTGTATTATACCAACAACATAACACAAATCAAATTAAACCTTAGTTTTAATTGACTTCTACAGGATTGTCCTCTGTAGCTTGTTTACTGGGGTTGGAAAAGGCTGATTGGTTCAGCAAAAAAATGAGATATTTCTTCATCTATGAAATGATTTGTTGCTACAAACTGTATGAGTGGCCACCAAACTTTAATTTTCCATTGACCTTCCTTTTGAACTTGCATTTGATTAAACGCACATAAGCAGAAGGTTGCTAAAAATTGAACAGTAAAAATATCTTTTTTTCAGATATCGTCACCTCAGCTGTATCCCTGAAGTACAAGGGTACTTTTTGTGTTGAAACACCTGTGCATATTTTGTCTCCAGGTTTAAGGAGTGACTGCCAGACATGCAAATTAAATATGATGGAATACCTAATGTGATACTGTTTGTCTTTGCGTCAACTCTGCAACACTATGCTGTCACATACTTGAAGATTATTTGTGGGCTACAAAAGGCTGCTGTTATTCATGATGACTTTCGTCTTGAGTGATTCAGATGTTTGGAGGGGATACATGCTCATTTGAATTTCAATAATCTCATCCCAGCTCAGACTCTCCTGACATCTAATTGTTTGATGGAGCATGTCCATAAAATGCTCAGCTTGTTGGAGGTCATCATAAATTTGACGTTCATACATATGCTGAAATACCACGTGTCTTTTAAAGACACTCAAGCCTTTGAAACATTTATGATGTGCCTGGCTGAGGCTATTGTTTCAACAAATTGAACAAGTGCTTCTGTGAGAGGAAGGTGAAGGTTGGGGTGGGGGAGGCGGTGGGGGTGGGCAGTTTTCGCATACATTAGATTTCCTTTGAAATTCACTGGTTGGAGGATGGATCTCAAAGTAGGTTTAATCAATAAATAAAGGTCTTTGTCATGTCACGGTTATTCAGTGAAACCCATTGGAATGTGTTTTAAGAAGTAACTACAGTAGTGTTGGACGATAAAATGAGCCAATAATGTATTTAATGTTCACTTATTTATTCATTTCGTTTCCATGGCAGCTACCCAAAATACCCTGCTCCATAGCAGGTGCTTCACATTGACTTAGTACTTGGGAACGATGTACACTTAGTTATTTCAGAAAAGATGACTTCATTGCATTCACTACATTTATGTGACTAGTCAAGGAAGACTCAAATAAAATGCTGCTACAACTTGGAGTAATGGGCCACCAAACAGTGTCGGGAATGTCATTATGATTTATTGTTCTCCTTGTGAAAAGCCCCCTCGCCCCCCGTTCTGCTGTTTTATTTTTATTTCCTGTTTTTGTTTTGTTCTTGTTTGTTTCTTAAGGCACATAAGGACGCGCATGGTGTTTAGGAGATACTTGTGGGGAAACCACAGAATAGAAATGTATTGTCCTCGTTGTTTGTGGCATGTTTGCATAATTATAAGCTTCAGATGTTGACACTTTGTCTCTCTGACAGTAAGAGTGTGTTCAGAGCCTCCAACAGGACACACAAAATGGTCATTTGATTGAATGAACTTGGACATAATCACCACTTGTATCTTGAAAACTACTGTTTACTGGATTGCAAACATGTTGGTGGAAAATAGAGACAATAGCATGTTTGACAAATGGACAGTCAAACAATGTTTTGTCTCCATTGCCCCAGCGTATGGTACATGGGGAGAGCAACCAAAACTGTAAATTACTTTGATATATGAGCTGCAGTCATACTGTTAAAAAAAAAGAAAACTTATTCTCAACCAAATACTCTATCACACATATCCATGTACAGCATAGAAAAATGCTTGGAAAAACCTGACTATGATGCTTTGAAGAGACCATGGTATCGCCTCAGGACGATGGGATGACTTGTCACACCATCTAAAGCTCAATGAAGTAACTCTTGCTGCCAGTTGCTTCATTGATGACTAAATCTAATGGCTTTATGGTAAAACTTTGCATATCTCTTGCAAGATTGTGCAGGATTCCCTCTGTACTCTCGGGTATATAGTGTTTCTTGTGCAAGTAAGAAAAGACGATAAAGTCTCCCTTTGCTTATATCCAATCACAATTAGCCTGTAGAAAAATGTATGGTAGATACACTGTGTGACATAATTGCAGACCTTGCACTGGGCCTTGGATGGGAAGAACGTCCATGACAAAATCAGATATTCCTTCTCCCGCTTCCCTAACCCTGTATTTATGAGCTCAGCAGCCACTGCTTCTGTGTAAAGTGGACCTAATATAATCTCTCTGGAGGTCTGCCGCCGCCGCTGCTGCTGCTGCTGCTGCTGCTGTTGTAACTCATCAACTTCAAGGTTCAACATGTTGTGTGTTCAGTGATGTTGTCGTACCCCTGTAAACCTTGTTCTCAGACTCTTGGTTTTATTCTGTCCAATCAGAATAAAAACATGGCTGGTTGATTTATTTTCCTGATATTTACAATGATAACCACGCCACTTTATAACCTAAATCTGATTTTTTGTTGCTTGGTTCATATTATGACAAAGGCCAAGCAGTGGCACAAGTAGTTGTTGCTCATCTTCTCTCAGTTTGTAGGTTTCCTTCCTCCACTCTGGTGTCCACTGTGGTCTAAAATACAAAAATTGATTTAGTTTATTGGTCAATTCTTATCCATAGCGATGACTATGTGCTCTTAGATCCCTTTACAAACTAGTGGCTTTAATAGGTACTGCAGGTAGTTCAGTTCTCTGTATCTGTCTTTCTGTCCTTCTGTCTGTCTTTCTGTGTATCTCATGAAGAAACTGGAAAACTCAATTCCTGGTTGAATTGATATTTAGAGTTGATGCATGTCCTCCATTTTTACACAAATACTCCTGTAAAATGTACTAATGCATTTGTACAATGAATCTATTCAACAATTATTTATTCGATGAACTATTCATACTGCATACTGTGCAATGAAAACACTAGAAATTGTACTTTTTATTTCTCCCCCGTTACTAGCCACATATAACATGTATAAATAATTGTAAAATTGTATTAGTAAAAGCATTAGTAAAATCCACCAGCATGTTAACTGAACTGATGTCAGATTGTGGTTGTGTCATACATGTTTTCTAATCTCCTATCTGATCTCCAGGCAAGTTTCTAACATGTGTCTTTAATGCCAGGCAACAAAACTGAGTTTAGTGAGATGTTCTTCCAGTGTCCCCAGTTTTACACATAAAGATAGTAATATTTTCAAGGTTACGTATATATATTTATATGCAGCAGATAGAGTTGAGTACACTGTAGTAAACACATGTGTACAATTCATGTTTGGTCTTTTATTTTGAAACAGGCCGTTGTTGGTTCCTGCAGATGTTGTTGAAATATATTTTTGATACATTGAAAGAACCTACATTACAACCAAACACTGACAGAAATGGTGGATAACAAACACAGGCCATCACATGTGAATGGATCCACTGTCAGTAACAGATGGAATTAAATTACAACAGGAATAGACCTTAACAACAGTACAGTGAACTCAATGTGGTAAAACAATGAAACGTCTCATTCCTATTTGGTTTGATGGGCCTCGATACCTGTGGCTTCTTAATCAGCCACTTTGGAATGAAGAGAGAAAACATCACATCTACTACACTGAGAAACAGTTGTCTCCAAATCAAAATCAGGTCCAATGAAACTCCACACTGACATTGTAGAGCTGAAACTCACACCTGCCTGATCACTGCTACAGTTCCATCATTAACCCTAAGTGAAAGTATTGCACTTTACATTTAGTAAAGCAGCAGCGTGTACTTAACCGTGTGCTTTCCTCAGCGCTGTGATAGATGGACGGAGCCTGAGGAGGCAGGGAATATTTTTCAGGTTCTAATAATGTCTATCCTCCCTGCTGCTGTTTCCACTGCAGGGCCCAGCTGGACAGAAAGGGTTCATTTCTGCTGAAGAATCCTGATAATTTTATTACTCTTTTTATATAAAGTCATAGTTGGAAGCTAACAAGACACTGAGCTTTCAGTGGAATAGTTATGTGCTTTTTAACTTGTTTAGATGTGTCTCCCAGATGGCTCCATAAGCCTTGACTGGTTTATTAGTCTCTCTCTTGAAGCACTGAACTGTCTGGATTTATTTAATCATAGTTTTGTTTTTGCTATGAAAGTTAAGGAACCTATAGATGCAGCTAGATTTCAGATGAAGAAGTTCTTAATAGTTCCCTGGACATTATGACAAATCACAGTATAACAAGTGTTAGCCCTTTAGCCTTTAACTCTCCTTTAATTAAAAAAAAAAAACTGTACCAACTCTCTTTGGGTGGCTGGGAAAATTCCTTCAATGATTAAAGGATGACAAACACAATACATTTCTTTTTTTACCAAAACAATCTTTTTATTAGAAATATTTTGTATAAAAATGAACATGCTTTACACTTTTCTATAGATAATTCATAAATATCCAGGCACTGTATTTATTTTCTCTTTTTTTTTTTAAATAATTCAGTACATAACGCAGACATGATCAATCCATTTTAATTACACACATAAACTTGCCATTTAATTTCAGTCAGCACTAACAGGTTCTATTTTGAAACACAGACAAAGTTTTTTTATGTTGGGTTTTTTTTTTTCTTTGAAAAAACAAAATGATTTTTGCCGTGTAAGCCATAAGTCATGTTCACAAACACAAACAAGCCCACAAACAATACTTTTATCAAATGATGAAAAAACATTTGCGTTAACATCGTAGACTTTATCTGAAGCTGAGAATCATTTATTCAACCCAAAATGTCATATTGAAAAACTCTGGTGTAACTTTCTCTTCTGGCCGTTGTGCCCTCCTCTGCCTCTGCCTCAGTCTGGTTCTTCGACATGCGACATATAGATTTTTGCATTGCTGAACATCAAATGACAAACCTTCCAGAGTTTATGGCAGATATTTCCAGAATGGAAACAGGAATGAATATGAAAAGACACAGCTTTAATGTGTTCACACACTTTCAAGAAAAACACATTTAGGATGGTCTTGGATTTAGACAGGGACTTGCTTTTTTTTTTACAGGAACACAATAAACTTGGCACTCCTTCATCCAGCTGCTGCTGATCACTGAGACTGAACAGTCACAAAAAAAGTCTTCTCTCTGTAAATGTTTAAATCAAGCATTTTTCAAAATGTTTGAATAGAATCATTTGCAAAAATGTCCGTTCTTCGCGTGGGCAAACATCTGTCAGGATAAAATGGAATTATTTCTCCAGTTTGTCTTTACTCGGAGCAAACATCTTTAGATTCCTGCCAAGAACACAGCTCACAGAACCTCACAGAATCCTCAATACCACACTTTGCTTAAGAAAACTGGCTGATATAGAGAGAGATGGTGTAAAGATGGTGTATGGTCCATGTCCTTTTGTTTATAAAACCTTATTTCTTAGTTGACAGCAGAGTAGAACCTGCTCAGGTGAACAGACTGACTACAGTTGTTAAAAGTTGAAAAAAAAAAACAAATAAGGTTGTGCTACTTGTTATGGAATCGTTATAGTCTCTATAGGTTTGTTTTTATTAAACATTAGCTTTAATTGTGCTACTATTATCTGTGAGGCTGGGCAGCATAAAGTCAATAGTTAAACACATTTAAATTTAAAAAAAGAATATCTTAAGGAAAGGTGTGAGTGTGAACTGTTGTCGGTCTGATATTGGGACCTGCCGTTGTTCAGCCAACTGTCCTGCCTCTGCTGAGTGACTACCAGAAGTGTCTCTAAAAAAATACAGCAGCAGATGATTGAAGGATGGTTCACTCAATCATCTTTTTCTTATTTATTCTCGTCAGGCTCCCAGCAGACACCAAGAACAGCAAGGTAGACACCTGACATATCTCCTGTCCATCACAGGACTACATTATAGAAACAAACAACCTAGAGTTCTTAGAGAATACCGACGCAACCACAGGTAAAAGAAACAACCTCCACCCAAAGACACTGACCCTCACTGCTTTGGAATGGAACTGTCAGTCTTCTGAGTGTAAGACGTTGGCACTAAACTAGGCCTAATGTCTTTGTCTCATGTGCTTCGACTCTTGTCATCTATTTGGAGGTATATGGAATTGTTGCCAGTTTGCTTAGAAGTCATTAAGTCAAAGAAATAAAAGTTAAATTAGGCTAAAAGCTTATCATTTTATAAATAATACTTAATTTTATGCACGTACACTTTCTATTTTTTTTTTTATTCAGATTGGGCCCAACGAATATAACAAATATAGACAGATTTTAACAGAAAGATACAACAATCATGCTGAGTTGGCTGTGACATCGAATTACTGAAGCTATTCTTCGCATTTTGATAACGCTGTCCCTGTAACATCTATTAAATTGGTCGTCAAGCTGAGCTACAGTAAATTCTGCACTCAAATTACTGAACAGAACTTTCATTTTTGCAGCAGTGTCAAATTGCTCTAAGCTGTGAGGCACAACCTGGCAAATAAGACTGATCTCTGTAAGTCTCTCACTGTAATGTTGTTCATAAAAAAAGCAGGAAATCAATTGTCAGGTTTCAAGAGAGAATGTTCTGACGGGGGACTGATTTCCTGTGTTTTTCCTTTATCTAGACACAAACACTAGGGCGTAAATGGAAACCTTGGGCTCCCCCTGTATGGACGTTATGTTGCATTTCTAAATAAGTAATGAGCTTTGTTAAACCAAATTAGTGTGTGTGCAGAGTAAAATGGCAAAAGAGCTGGCATGTTTAAAGTGTCCATTTTCAAGTCTTCCAAACCTCTGTTGACATTTAAAGGGTGTTGTGGAGAACAGCTCTCGGCTCCTGTCGTGTTTTAATGACTCTCTATTCAGAGCCAAGGGAAACACTGTGCTTTATGGTTCAAAATGACATTTTCACTGTGAATGACAACCAGGACAATTGTTGCATTCCATAGACGTTGACAACACAGCACAGTACACATGGTGCTCCCATAAGCATGCTTTGGAACTGTACAGTAGATTTGGCAAAAAATGGCGGAGTCCTCGTCATAAACACGAGACGTAAACTCAAACAAAACCTGGTGTCTCTGATTTAGACGTCGTTAGTCATGTGGGAACACTGACGGTACTTTAATAAGGCATGTACAGTTTGGGTTTGAGTACTGCAGCTTTATACTCCAATTATTACCAGTTGTTATCAATAGATTCTATACTGCTGGACTGTGTAAAGAAGCAAACACTTATTTCCCACTTTTTTTTTGGTTGAAATGTGAAAAAACATATCGGCCTCAGAGAGAACCGACGACATGTGCTATACATTTCAGAAAGACACTGTACTGTAGACTCTGTGTAGCTCATCCAGTCTGCATCTGGAATCTTCACTCTTCAACACTTATTTTTGTGTCTTGTAGAGGGTGGGGAGAAGAAAATCAACCGTTCGATCTTCCCATACCCCCCAGGTTCTTCCAAGAACACACACTTTTATCATGAGTTGGGCATTCCACCATATACTGTACCTTATACTTTAGAAAAATATGGCATCCTTTCAATTTTTTTTTTTTTTACAACGATAAATTCCCATCTCTCCACCTCCCCCTACCCCGCTATAGACGCCTCAAAGTCTTTCGATGTTTTTTTCCCAAGTACCAGGTGAATTCTCCTCAGGTCGTCTTCACTTCCCTCTGCTCCACTTTCCCAGCTGCTCGGTGTCTCAGATGGCATGGTTACTGTAGCTTATGTAAGTCTGCTTGGAGGCCAGCACTGCAAGGGAGAATATAGTGTTAAGGAAAGGTTAAATGTGCAACAGATAACTGTGCAGTGACTCAAAATACCTCAACTTTTTCAGCACCACTGTATGACCTACATTCAAGTTTGGTTTACCTCAGGTTATTTTTTGCAAATGTGAAAACACTTTTTAGGGCAAAAGTCTTTTAGCTGAGAGCAGTTTAAAATAGTACCATTCCAAAAATGTCTCCATCTTTACCATATAAACTCCACTTTCCTAAAAAAAAAAAAAAATACTCCCTTTCATGTGTATAACACCATTAATAATTACATTTAAACAAGCAAAATGTAAATTCCTCAGGCTGAGTCAGTTTATTGTTTTTGCAACAAATATTTAAATACACAAATCTGCTTTTTCAATAACCTTAAAAAAATAAAAAATCCCCCAAAACGTAAAATGTGCCCATTATATCATGAAATATTTCCAATTCTATGTCAAAGATGTAAATATAGGTCATATTTACTGTTTATTAGAACATAAAGGCATGCACAGTAAAAGGTTCTGTCTTCAGTTACATCCAATAACTGCTTGGAATTCTTTCCAAACCTATTAGTTGTTTCATAGATCTGATAAAAGAGCTATTTGTACTTGTTTCCACTGACAGGTGTTCAGCTCGACCTCTTGTTAGTTTCACACTAGACCTTCAACAGTAGAAGAATACTGAATATTTGTTGTAGCCAGGTCTGTGTCGAATATTTACCTGGGTTAAATATTTTATTACTGAAGCAGGAAAAACATATTTTTAAAATGTTGCCTCATTTAAAATGCATTTAAATGATGCAAGGTCCTGAGTCAACAAGCTGATTGCATTACTAATGCAGTAATAGTCATTCATATGCAAGTGTTTATCAACATGCAACCAGTGACATTTCTCTGTGCACCAAGCATGTGCATGCAGCCGCAGCAGCCAGTAGGGTGCTAATCTTTGGGTTGTGTGGAGCACATCTGGTGTGAGGGAGATCAGAGGACCGTTGTCGGCCTTTAATAATGTTAACAATGGAGTGTGGCCTTTAAACAGCCTTTATTCAGTGATTTTTTTTCCCCTCCACTAAATGTATAATAAAGCAGGCTGTTAGGAAATAAGATGATCAAACTGTAGGTCATGTAACTGTTGTGTTGTACCTGTGCTCGGCTCAGTGCAGTCATGCTTATCTGCTCTCGTTTGTGTTCCAGTGTCAGCCTGTCTGGTTTTTTTTCCCTCCATATTTTAGTCCTTAGCTAGCATGCTGTGTCATAGTAATCACACAAGCAATCTGCCAATCAGACCACGGCGGCCTGGGCTGATTGAATATGTCAAAAGGGATGAATCTAATCAAAAGACAGCCAGAGTCAGGAGAGCTGGGTAATGGTATATGTTTTGTGTATTTGTCAGTGCCATGTTGGGTGTGGGAATGGGATCACGATTCTTGCCATTTCATCCAGAGCATCTCTTCCAAGGGAAGCATTGATAAATGAACCCTATTTGAATATTTATGTGCTGCGGGGCCCAGATAAAGAATAGATGGTCCAGAAAGAATTGGTGCTGGCAGAGCCATCTGTCTTTTTCTGGCCACTCTTATTGTTGTTGTTGTCCCATTACCACATATTCCTTCCTTTGTCAACAGGGTAACAAATGACAGAGGACACATGGCCATCACTTGCCTCCTGCACTCAAGAAGAGTGGTGTCATCTTCCCACATTAATCGGCTTTACCAGCCTGATTGGCCAATTTACAGCACTGCCTACACACACACACACACACACACACACAGTGTTTCTATTTACGTCAATGTTTTTTTGTCAGGCATGGATTTGTGACGGTGTGTCGTAGTGTTGTTATTCAACATTGCTGGATCTGATGTGCACAGTCTCTGCAGGCATGGTGCTATTGTGAACATAAGCAGAAACCAATACAGTGAAGTGGTCACATGGCAAAGGTATCGTCTATTCCGGTTACCTGAGAATCTAAAGTCCCTCACAAGGCTCCCTGGCCTCAACACAGTCTGACACATAGGCACAGAAAACATTAGTTAGAGTCACAGTTCAAAGTCAGAGGTGAGAATCAGTCAGAGACACTAGGTAATAATTCTATAATAATATGAATTGGATTTGTTTTCTTTGAAGAGACTACAGTTTTTTCTTTCCACAGACACTGTATTCCAGGCTGTTGTGCTGCAGTTACATCAGTGTGACAGCACATGTTTTGATATGAGCCAGTGCACAGGATGGGGGCTGATGCGTAACCAACAAAGTAACTTGGATCTTAGAAAATGCTTTACAAAGCACTTGTTTGGTGAGGATCACAGCGAGATACACCTCGCTTCTTCACACAGGAGTGATTTACAGTGTACATCATGTGGTGCTCTCTGGGTAAAATTGATCCAGTCTAAACAGTAGCTCTTCTGGTGGTTTTTAGCCTTCTCAAGATAAATAGGAATCCACAGAATAAATATAATATATTTATAAAAGATTGTATATAGTATGTATAGTGTATATTTTTTTAGAAACCGTTATGTTTTCCCCAGACTTTTCTCACCATAAATAATGATATTGGTGATTTTGGGGATGATAAACCGACGCAGTACCACACTTCACTGTGGTGAGACATAGAAAGTAGTCAATGTTTCATTATTGTCTTCAGAACTAAGGCCCAACTAACTGGTTCAGATGGGCCAAGTCTATGTAGGTCAGTTCTTTGAGGTTTACACCATTTTTTATGTTGAGCAGTTTGTTTGAAAAGTGAGTCTACAGTTTCACTGTGTTTTTGTGAAATCAGCTCATCTTCCAAACTGCTGGAGTGAAAAATGATTTCACCATCAATGTTGATGTCATCTAAAGTTATCCAATCACGATCAGATTAAGGAATTCTCTGAAAGAGTGAACGATAACAGCTCATGATTTTTTAAATCATTTTTCCATCATCACCAGACCAACCTTGCGTTTCGAGACTTTCACAGAGCTCAGACTTGGCTTCTCCATTGGGCCTCAGACCACCTTTAGGGTTGAACTTGTTGGACATGGTGGCCGCAGTGACGACAGCCTTCAGGCTGCGCTTGCGTTTGGGTACGTTCTGCTCTGGATGAAAAAGAACCACGTAAACCTTTGGCATGTAGAGCAGTCCCAGAGAGACGGACGCACTCAGGCTTACGGAGATGGTCAGGGTCGTGGTCTGGATGTACAACTGTGTGAAGAACAGAGGAAAAATAGGTTAATATCTAGGTGGCACTCTTTGAGATTCGTCCAGATGGAAATTGTTGACTTGCTTTGGCAACCCCTGAAAATGGGGACGAGCTGAAAGGAAAAGAAGATCTAGATGGTGTTTTAAGGGAAATACTGGTAAGTTTGTACCTGCAAGTAGGCAGTCTTTGTTTGAATCTCCATAAAACAAGTCAGGCTAATCTTCAAAATCCATCTTTTTTTTAAATAATAATCAATGTTGCTTTCGCTCTTTGCTAGTATATGATGGGCACTAATGGATCCACTTCTTATCAGACCCTAATGACAACATATGTTTTTAATATAAGTATTTCTACCCTGAGGTTGTAGATAGTTCATCTCACTACAATGGTCACGTGTGACACTGGTTGAGCAAAAAAGGTCATAGTGCAGCATGTGAACTGATGTTTTTTTTTTTTTCTTTTTTACTTTTTCTTGACTCAAAGCAACATTGTGAGGGTTACCTCACAATTCTCACTTAAATTTTACACATCAATATCGTCAAAACACAGACAAAAAAAGGGTAAAATGTTGATGCCACCCAAGGGTTTTTTGTCTTCTGGACTAAACCAACAAAACCCATCAAAACAGCAGTAAAGGTATAAATCACAGAGCCTCGTCTGTCCCTTTTTTGCTGGTATCAGAGGATTTTTGTCACGAACAGCTAAACTGTCCATTGTTGTCTGATTGCTGAGGCCAATTTGATGCTAGTGAACCTGGAGAGAGGCACATGGTCCAAACACCATTTCTCATATGGTTTGACTGGCAATCTTGGTCAATTTTGCCTGAGAGAGAACAATGTTTCCAACTGTTGAAGAACAACAGCAGTAGAGGGATGAAGATGTCTTTCATGTCTTTGAATGATTGCAGATGGGATTTCCTTTTCTTTAGTTTAGACAAATGTATTGCTACACATTTGACAAAAAAGGATAACTAGGTGGAAAAAATTAAAGTTGTGAGGCTGATAATTGTCTTGATGATGATGATATAAAAAAGAGAGGGCTTTCAGCATACAGTATGTTAAATGTTATCAAATTACTGATGTTTCCAATTAGTATATTTGACTTACTTTCCAGTTGGTTGGCCAAGGAATGATGTAGATTTGAAAAAGAGCACAAGAAAATAAAGAAAGTCAAAGAAATTAAACAACCATCTTAGGTGTGCTGGACAGACAGAAGCATAGGTTGGAGCTGGGGGGCCTTATGAGACCCTGGTCCAATTTAATGGAACAAAAACTGGGCCGTTGGAAAAAAAATAAAAATAAAAACCCAAGCACTCACTGCTGTGAACCCCCTGCTGCTGCTTCAATCATCAAATACCAAATTACCAACTCTCTTTGTTCTTCTTAATTATTATTTGAATTCATAAATAGACAACCCTCTGGAATGATACAGGCTCCGTTTGAATTACTTGATCTGATAATGTGTCAAGAAAGTAGTAAAATAAGACTTATATTCTTTCATACTGCAAGCAACCAACATACACACACACAGACATTTCTCAAAGGTGGGTGGGGAGTGGGTTGTAATCTCCTGAGAAGATTACACCTGGCCTGGGGTGACTACAGAACAATATTGCTACTCCTCTGGAGTACAGAGAGGAGTCACTCAGCGCGGGGAGCCAAGACCTTTGCCCACCGATCGGCCCTGGTGACATAAATTTTCTACGACACGCAGATATGATTGCCAATTTGCTACAACGGTGCAGTAAGAGAGCAAGGCTGAGAACAGCAACCTTATTGAGTGGAGCCATTAAAGACTTCATGCGAGGCTGATTGCTTCTTTTGTCATTAGTCATCCAGTCCCTGGTCCTGTGCACTATTACAATAGATTCTCTCGCAATTGGGATCTTCAGTTCTTTGTCATCAGATATTCAGTTTATTCATACAGTCATGGAAAAAAATATTAGACCACAAATATAACAACAAAAAAGGCTCATAATTAAGTTTAATTTCAAGGCTGATTTCTGGCCATTTTCCATGGTTTTATTGACAGTGACAAAAATCACTTCCGTTCCTACATCACTAGCAATAACATTGTACTGACAAATGCTTTTAGTCATTGCATGGTTTTGTGTTCATTGTTTCCCCAGGTGATAAACCTGTAGTGGAACAAGGCATTAAGATGAACAAGGAATTGAAGAAAACAGCAGAGTGGTCTAATAATTTTTTCCATGACTGTATTTAGAAACATGTCAAGAAATTTGGTTTTCAGGTCTCATAACATAAAAAAAATATGTGAATCGATTTTATTGCCTTAATTTTCATGCAAAATAATAATTTTTATATTGTTTACAATTATTGTCACAGAAACCCAATAACTCTTTGTTATTGAGTCTATAGTTTTTTTGTGTTACTTTGTGAATATATTCACTTCATCTCTTAAGGTCTAATTTCCAGCTAACTAGTTTGTTTCAACAACCACAGAGTTTTACCGCATTCAAAAACCCAGTATATTTACCTTTTCTGCTGATTGTGACGTTCCAAAGAAGATAGGGATGAAGGCCAACCATACAATGCAGGTGGTGTACATGGTGAAGCCAATGGGCTTGGCTTCGTTGAATGTCTCAGGAACCCCTCTGGTCTTGATGGCGTAAACTGTGCAGGTCACCATCAACAGCATGCTGTAACCCAACAGGCAGATCAGGGACAGATCTGAAATGTCACACTTCAGGACCCCTCGCGCCATGTCAGGATTGGCTGTTCGCTGGTCCTCGTAGTCGATGATGGCCTGTGATGGGTCGACGCCAAACCAGATGCACACTCCGAGGAGCTGCACTGATATCAGGCTAAATGTGATGACTAGCTGGGATGCAGGGGAGATAAACCGAGGGGCACTGACAGACATCTTGCCCTGCTCAAAAATCCTAAAGATGCGATTTGTCTTTGTCAGCAGCGCCGCATAACTGATACTCATTCCCAAGCCCAGAAAAATCCTTCTGAGGGAGCAGACAAACACATCTGGGGTGGAGATCATGAGGAATGTCGTGGCGTAGCAAAGGAAAATTCCCGTCAGCAACACGTAGCTTAGTTCTCGACCTGATGCCTTAACAATGGGCGTGTCATTGTAGCGAATGAATGTGGCAACAACAAACACTGTCGCCATGATGCCAAGGACGGCAATGAGAACAGGGATGACAGCCCACGGGGAACTCCACTCCAGTTTGACAATGGGGATTGGAACACATCCAGTGTGGTTGTCATTTGGCCGCAAGTCGAAGCGACACATCTTACAAGTGTAAGTGTCCGCCTGGTACTGGTAGCCATCACAGTTCTCGCAGTGCCAGCAACATGGAATCCCCTTCACGGTCTTTTTGCGCTGTCCGGCTCGACAAGGTTGGCTGCAGATAGAGGTCGGGATTTCTTGCGTTCCTCCTGGCCACTGCATGTCCGGGATCTGAATGGGAAAGCGTTATATTTTAGTTCATGTCATGTTGGAGACATAATGTCAGCTTTCATTCCCTCATGACATCTGCACTAAATAAAATTCATTTTGTCAGTAACAACTGTTTCATCGTGAAAGTACTGTGTTCAAGTGCTGTTCCATAGACTGTATTTGTCTTATTTACTACAGATCAGAGAGACCATAGAAATTTGTTACAACATTGAAATAATTTGTCATCATTGTAAAAACCCTATTTCCTTTTTTTTTTCCCGTAAACCGTTTTTTACTGCACATTTTCCAAAGATCAGAATAATGGACATCAAACATGAGGAGAGCATGGAAATTTGTTAGAACATTGGAAAGATTTGTTATCATTGTAAACCTTTTTTTTCCTTTTTTATTAATGTATGAAAGGTTGAGCTGCATGCAGCAGTAACTCAGAACCTTATTGCCCACAATAAACCAACCGTGAGCCTGCGGTATCTACAAATAAGAAAACCAAATAGCCTGGTGTCATTTGGACGGCTACGTCCCCATCCATCCTCCATAGTTTCCCATTGAGAACCAAGGTGTTTTGATGTAAATGCATGAAACGTCATCAATATAAGATGAACACATAAAGTTGTCCCTCATTTAAATACAACCGTGCTAATACGTGTGTGTCCTGTGTGGAGAAAACACTCCATTACAGCATCCATCAGCTGCTGTGTATGTTTACAAATGGAGGATTTATTAGCAGTATTACCCTGTCAGCTCTGACCCTATAAAACACTGCATAAGCAAGATACATTACGCGTTATCTCCAGTGATACCAGTGAGAAGTTATGAGAAGGTGAATGCCATTCCCTGTGTGGCAATAATACAGTTCCTGTAAATGTCACATGGAATGGAAGTAAAATAACAGCTTTGGCTCAGTTAATGGGAAATAAATCCATATCAAGTCAAACATTTGCTGCTTGATGTAGGGTGCACTTGATCAGAGTAATTTTGATAAATATTCCTACGACAGTCCAACAATTTATGAAATGCCTGTAAAACTGATGGTCAGCACTGGTTGGTGAAGCTACAGATTTGGGCTTCGGGTCCAAGAGCGTTTATGATTTCAGGACGACGTCAAATGATAAACAGGTTTTTGGTTTATTATTTTGACCTGTAATACATCAGTAGACAAAACAACTTACGTCCAAGTGCAGCTGGTCCGTCCAGTGTCCTATGATCTTGTACTCTGCTGTGTTGTTTGCGATCTGGTACTGGTAGATTTCATATCGACCCGGAGCGTCTCCATTGACATTGAAGACCACCGGTGTGCCAGCAATTCCTAATGGAAAAAAAAATGTTCTGTTAAAAGGACTGTCAAATAAAAAATGACTTTAATTTTTTTCTCAATGCTTCGAGATGAAACAAGGCTGTCGGAAGAATTCCAGCCGGAATTGTACCGGAGAACTGGTGTCCCCTTTTTTTAGTAAGGCAAGGTAGCTAAACACTTCTTCCAGTGTTTGCACAAATGAAATTATTCAGCAGCCTTTTGATCTTGTTAAGGCCCCAGTAGCTGCATTGATCGGTCTTCTGACCTGTGTGTTCCCTTTGGAACATAATAGAGAGACGCGATCAAAACCCAGCTGAGATAATTATGAATATTATGGCAACTCAGCAACTCAGAAAACTCATTCAGAACAAGCCATTGATCTGTGTTATATTTCCATATGTTTGATAAGACACACTTTGCTGATTATATATAGGGTTATATTGATTGTGTTTATCTTCAGCTCATTTGTCTATTTCTCTATTGGTTAGAGAGAAGCTTCAGCCTCTTAAGCTGCTCTGCAGAAGCTTAAGAGACGTTGGACCCTGTGAGGGCCTACCATTGGGTTTACAGCTCTTTACAATATGTTGCAAATATGTAATTAAAAAAATACTGAACTCAGGGATCTTTAAGGACTTCAGAAGCAAAGAGATGACCCTACTGTAGCTTCTTATTATCTTTTTTTATGAAAACTGAACACCATGCCTCTCAAAGTTACCTTTTTTTTTTCCTCACCTAAGATTGTTGCCTTGATGCAATGCTATCTTGAGAGGGACACATAAAATATCTGAAATGTTTGGGTTTCTTCTTTCCTTGAGTCAGCACAGCAGACGACGTACAATTCCAGGAATAACTTAGGATCATGTCACGTTTCCTGCTTGTTTTTCCCTCCAAAGCTTTTAGATTCTACATCCCTTGGAGTCTCACGACTCTTCCAGTAATGTGTATCATTGATTTTTTTTTTTTTTTTTTTTTTTCTTCCCATTCCAGTTGTAACCTGAACAGCTTCACTGCAGACAAGCTTTAAAATAAGGCACAAACAAAAATAACCAAGAGAACGATGTCATTTGAGGACTATCATTGAGAAATTAAACAAATGGGACGTAAAGCAAACGCCTTAAGGTCAACTTACAATTACTTTGATTATCTGTCAACACAGTGATGGAGTCTGAACACTCGCTCCATCTGGGTTTAACTCAATTTCCCATGGAGGGATGGGTTTACTGTAGGTGTGGATGGCTATCTGGATTTAATTTAATAATAATAATAATAAATCCCACACTTTAATCCCTAAATAATTGTGTTAACTGCAGATTTGCCTCTGACAGGCACCAAGTAAGGTGGAAATTGAACTTGAGATTTACTTACAGGACTGGGGTTGGCTCTTTTATTATAAACCCTGAAAGTCTGTCTGTGGTCCACTTAGCTTTTTCCTCTCCTCCAACCAAGCTCCACTGCAGCTCACAGCTAGAGGCAGTGGAGTTCATGATTGTTAATGTCACACACAGCAGCTGTCCCCCTGTCTCTTAGGGTTCATTTATTATCATTTTAGTTTAGGTTGTAGATGGAAAAAGTACCTTTAAAGTGTAGGCTCTAAATCTGGATTTGCCTCTGTTGTGATAAAGTTGATGCCCCCTAGAGTTCCCCCACGGGAGGTGTTTGATTCCTGTACCACTGAGAGGAGACCCAGAGGTAGAGGCAGTTGGTCTGGCCTCGAGATCCTCCCATATGAGCTTGTGGAGGTGTCTGGGGAGAGGCTGTCCCAGCCACCCGGCTCCAGATAACCAGCCAAATGTGCATGGATGGATGGATGGGTGGATGGATGAATGGATGGATGGTGATGCAACTTTTTTGCCCTGTTCATGTTTCTGCCATTTAGACATCATGACTTAATCGCCTGAATGCTGCTGATTTCACAACATTGATTGTCCATCAGCCCGTTGCCTTTGACATTGGTCGAAATTTTTCCAGCAACTAAAAGTTGATTTTCCGGGGCAAAACCAGGCATTTGTTTTCCATGACGAAGCGTTTGTTCTGACACACATTCACAGAGAAAGTAACAAACTAAGCTGAACTCTGTTATGTCAATAGTGCAGTTTGTTTTTAGAGAATGTGAAGAAGAAACAAAAGAAGAAACAGAGGTAACGCCCACAGATATGCAGCTCCACACAAAACCTCCCATTAGGTTTAACCTTTATTTTTCCAGAGCATCTGGGCAGGAACAGTAACCATTGTTCTTCATTGTTTTAAAAATAGTTTTTGGCTTTAAAATTCCTCCTATGAGTTAGTTGCTGTAGTTTGATGGTCCCTGACACACAGTTCTGCTGCTCTGACTGTTTTACTATGAAACTTCTTCTCTGAGAGTGAAGCAAATTGAAGCCTGCGTCGTTCTCTTACCTCCTTGATTGCTTGTTCTCTCTGACCTCCCTGTTTCCTTTGTAATTAAAGTAATTACAGGAAATTATTGTAACTGCTTTACTCAACCAGATTTAAGTCTTTTAATTATTCCTAACCAGATCACCACACGTGTACATGCTCGCCATTTGACATGTCTATTTGTAAGAATAGCAATGGAAAACCTTTTGTTTTGGAGTCTTCGTCTACTTGACTAACAGTTGTGTAAACTGATTTAAAAAAAATCAGTGTACTGTCTTCTCCACAGCAACTGTGCATATGTGGAACAGAAAATTTAACATATATATATATATATATATATATATATATATAATATATATATATATATATATATATATATATATATATATTTTTTTTTTTTTTAACAAATCCTCAAAGTCCATTCAACTGGGATAGCCTTGTCCATGCAGGTCCAGTATGGTTTCCTCACTGATATGAAGTTAAAGTGACCACAGGCATGGTGCATTCAAGGTGTCTTGGTTGTAAATGGGTTGGTTTCTGTTACTTTCAGGCAGATAAATTTGGGTTTTTTATTCATTTCTGTCCTCATTGTGAAGATTGTACAGAGAAAATCCTGTAGACGTTTCACAGAAAGTGTTTTGCGTGGGAAAATCTTTTGACAAGATAAAGCACAGTCTCATAAAATGGAGTCTTTCTACGGCACTAGGATAAAACCCAGCAGTTTACTGCTGATTGTCAGCCCTCCTACAGATCTCAGCGTCCTATACTGTATGACAGCAATCATTCAGCGTGCTGATAATCTGAGACGTGTTCTTTCAAAGCCTCCGCATGGAGGTGTTTTACACGCATTTAGTCACGATTGTTACAGATAGAAGAGAAGACATGGTGCGTTCACTGACTGCTGTAAAACACAGTCTGCTGTGGGGCTGTACACACCTGTGAAGTTGACGTTGCGAATGTACTTAAGCAGCAGCGTTCCGTTGATGGTGTCCATCTTGGAGCAAAGTCCGACTTTTCCAGGACACAGATCCTTGTGCATGTTGTGTAGAGCGTGAGCCATGGAGTAGATGGCGTCGATGACAAACTGCACTTTTCCCTCTTGCTCGTAGGAGGAATCTTTCCCGATCCGTTCATGATCTGAAGAAACACACACACAAAAAACCACAATGCTTAGATTTGTTAAACATGTGAGACTTGTTTAGTTAAACTTTCACTCACACATATTGGTGTTTTTCACAGGCAATGATGACATGACGTCAAGGCTCTGAAGACATTATAATAACGTTCATATTATAAAGTCACTGCACCTCAGTTGAAAATGTAAGAATGACAGAATGATTTCTGTGAAAAAAAATCAAGCAAATGATATCCTTCCATTAGACACGTTTGACTGATAGAACTCCCTTTTTCTTAACATTCAGTTTATTTAAAGACCGGCTTTGAATTGTACACATTAACTGATATTAATTTGCAATTTCTTGTAGTTGCCAGTTCCATAATTTCTTTCCATTAAATCTCAAATGAGCTGCAACTCTTATTACGGTGCATCGATCACTGATCAGATCTAGGACGAGACAAGACACAGTCAGTCATTTTTCAGATTTAATGTAATGAGATACAACAGGTTTATATTAATCATGGCCTCCGTCCTCCTATTGCTCGGTAAATGGGTTAACCACCAATCATGTTTATTATAATAATGCTTTATTCTTTTAGCCAGATACGTCAGGCAGGAAACTGATCTGGGGTCTGTTTATTCATGCATTCATAATGGTAAAGTAGAAATATGTTTACATTCCATTTTTATTGGTTACAATGGTAAACTTTCATTTGTCTTCACTAGTGACATTTATGATTAAACTCAATACCTAGATGATAGTCTTATATATTTGTGGTAAAATAAAGAGTAAATCCCTCATTAATGTATTGGTAAGTTGCTTTAGTGGAGGTAGTGGGGACTAATCAGATAAAAAAGACTTCCAATTTGAGGAAATTTAAAGTAAATTAAGTTGAAGATTTTATTATTATACTCATTAAAGTAAATGGGTTTCGTTGTCTGCATCGCAGTAAGAAAATCCAGACCATTGTGATAAATACTGTGAACAGTAATGATGCATCAACATCGAGCTCCATCACAGGCGTCCAAATGGTCCACCTAAATTTCCTAATATCACTGCTGGTGACACCACAACTCTATGATGTAGCAAGACACAGGGATGTGGTGATAGCCTGGTGGTATCAGCTGTGTTTGGTGTTCACAGCAGGTACATGCTGATATGAGGTGCAGTCAGAATTCCTGTCAGCAGGATCCAGAAAGGCCGGGATGGTTTTATCACAGGACTCTCTGACCTGGCAGACCTTGAATTGCTGATAGGGTCACAGTAGTGTGCTGCCTTCAGTGATAAGACTTGTAATGTAGAAAAGGGGACATAGCAGGGGACCAGTCCACAGAATTTCCAGTGCGCTCACCACCCACCGGAAGACTCGCAGTGTGATTTGGGTGGTGCCGTCTGCCCATGCACATGGAGATGAATGCATGTAGAAAAGTTCATGCATTAGATTTGAGCGCAGGTGATGGACGAGAGTTTTGTCAAGAGTTATGGTGTGATGATGTGAAGAGAAAGGCCTGAGCTGACATGGTGTTCAGAGAAATCAGGATCTGACTGTTTATATCACTGCTAGTAGGTGTTTCCATAATACAGAACAAGATGTGAATGAATCAATGTTTTTTCTTTAAGAATATTTTTATTTTCATTTGTATTGACTTTGGAGACAAACCATCAATGGTGTTTCTTTAGGTTTGGATTCTTTTTGTGTGTGTGTTTTTGTGAAATGTCCATTTTTGAGTGGAAATGTTTTGACATAGATATTTGCTGAGACATCTTTATATTTATTCATACCCAGTGGACGTTGCTAAAAGCACCTGTCAATATTGCAGGGTTTAAAAACAGGATGTCATTAATGTGTTGTTGATGTAAATGGACCCTGGTTGTCACTGGTTGTTGACCATGTTCCAGGACTAGACTCATTATTTAGACAACAGGTGATAATTATTCACTGAACCTTTATCTCATCAATGACACGTCTGCTGTCATTAGGACGACAGTTTCTCATCTCAACATTTTACCTTACGTTAGTCACACCTTCCTGTCATTCTTTCATCACTTCCTATAACAAGAAGACAGCGGACAATGTGAAGGACCTGATCCAGGGTCAGATAACAGAGACAGAACATTAGGCAGTTGATAAAGGAAAGTAGTTTTTTTCCTCAGATGTCCATGTCAGGACATTCTTATCTAAACAGAGACTGATTTAAACAAAGGGTTGGCTAAAGTGGATGGATTGTTGTTGTGCTCTTATCTTTTGCTCAGCATGCTGCCTTTTGGACCAGGAGAAAAAGCTGCAGCGTCATGACACTGGTCGATTGTTTTTTGGAAGCTCAAAGACAAGAAATTACAAAATAATTAAAATGTTATGGAAGAATAATCTTAAGTATAATAAAAAAAAGTGGATAGAGAGCTATAGACATTTCCATATACTGAATATTACTCAACAACCATTTATGATCCGAATCATATTACTGTTGTTATCCTAAAATCAATTGGCTGATAATATATTAATGATGTGTTTCCATTCCTTGAGTCCAATACACATCTCTGCAGGCGTTCTATCCACACTGACTGGATGCTGCTGAATGGTCAGTGGCTCTGAAACCTTGTAAATGCAGGAAAAACCTGCCATCTGTTAGTGTGTCCTCCGTCCTTTAATCTAGGCAACCTTGAGGTTTAGAGAAGAACACAATGATCCAGAAGGCTGTATGTTCCTGCTCTCTGAGCTCCATTAAAGTGAGGCCATTTGGAGCTGGTTCAGGAAAGCAGGGTCCAAATGTTTACTGTGTGACACTGAAATTCTCTTGACTTTACATAGACATCTGTAAATAACCCGTAATTCATTTCTAGAGTGACACTCTCCCTTTGTTCACCAGTGAGATGACAAACTTTGTCTGAGAGCAGTTCAAATCTTCCAGCCCCGTTCTCTTTGTGTCATTCAGAAGAAGACAAAAATAAACCCCAGTGCTTGACTACTTGTCACTATTAACAAAGACACCGTCACATCAAATTAACTTCCTGTCTCAGATGAAGTGGACGGAGAGAACCGTTGATTTCTATCCAGTATCTACTGTAAACAGTGAATGTTGGTGTAAAAAGGCGAGAGTTGAGGCCAAATTACCTTCAATAGGAAACTGTTCTTTTCTTTTGCACCACAATTATCTTAAACCACTGCAGGGACGTTTGAGCTGAATATGAAAAGCTGTCAAATGCTGCTTCGTTGCAGGGAGTCCTTGATGTTTGCCGTGAACAGTGGGTTCAGGTAGACATTCATGTCTTCTATCCTTGATGACTCATATCTGCAGGGATGCAAAGGAAACACAATGGCTGGAGCTGCTTTTTCTCCACCCAGTGTGAGCCTTTGTATCTGCCTGATTGACGTCAAATGAAAACATCACAACTGCAGGAGAATTCTAATTTGCTAAAAGCAGAGCATGAAATGTTGATAGTAGAACAGATGAAGGCAGAGCCTCATGTCCACCTCAGCCTCTGTAGATGAGCTGGTTCTTTCCTTTTTCTGCTTTCAACATAAAGAATGTTTTAAATTCACTTTAAATGTGTGAGTGAACAGATATGTCTTTACATTTACACAATGTTTGGTGATTGGCTCCCTCTGACTAACCTCAGTGGTATTGCACACTGCTAAAAATATCTTGTGCCGTTTTCTCATTCAATTTGGGATCGAATCCTGAAGTAGGTAATTTGGGATTCGATCCCGTATGAACTAACCCGCATTTGATTCACTTTGCATTCACATTCAGTTTAATATGGTATTGGCTGCACATTCGATACCTGCTTTGCATTCACACACAGTAAGGGAGCGAATGCGCATTAGTCTAACCATGGTCCGTATGGCCATGACGGGTTGTTGTTGTTGTTGTTGTTGGTTCTGTTTAGAGTTGGTGTGGAAGAAAAAAGAAAAATAAAGACGTGGTGGCGACTGAATCCACTCTCTCATCTCCTGCCTCAGTCATTGTGTTCTCAATAACATGCACAGAATAGAAGAACCCAAGACGCTCGGCTACACTAATAATGCAGCAACATGTAGCGGTTGACAGGGAGATGAGTCGCTCCCGTAGCATTTTACGAGCTTGCTAAACTAATACCGGTGTTGTTGTGTTCACACACACACACACGTGGGGAACAACAACCGTTATACTTTTTTATTGATTTACACTCGTATGAGTTAATTTGGTATCGAAACCACCGACTAGAGGTGGATTAGTTAATGTGCATTTGTTGAGGAGCGAATGCGCCTTAGTTTATGTGAATGCAAACAGGGAACGACACTGGCTTCGCGTCGCAGCGAATACCGATTTAAGTGCCAGTGTGAAAACGGCATTAGTGAATTAGAACATGGGAGGAGTGCAGAAGCCTTTTTTGTTTGCTGGTAGTTGTGTGAGGAAAGTTGGTTCTTTTGATTGTTGTATACTTTTAAATAATGCTACCGTAACAAACGTGACAAATGACTTCTGTTTTGTGACTTCAATTTTTTTTTTTTTAACTTCAGGCCATCACTGTACTGTGACAAAGATTTCTCTGTGTGGCTTCATTGCTCTGTGATTCCTCAATCTGTGAAAAATGGGCCCTGGGTCATTTAGAATTAACAATTAGTGCCAGTTGAAGTAGCAAACTTGTTAAATGATACTCGACATTACCACTGTGCCTTAAGGCCCCCTACTGGCAAACAGGATGTCTAATGTTAGCGATGAACATTGTGTTACAACAGAAGCTACAACAGTAACGCTTGGACAACACTTTGCTATTTTTACTGTCATGACTTCAATCCCAACTCTGAGCACGGACACAGGGATGAGTTTGATTTAGTCCTGAGGTCGACACAGGGCAAGATTTGTGTCAAACTGCCTTCATAAATATCCTCCTTCCCAGCAGAACGGACATCAAACCCAAGAGCAGTGGTGTCCAGGTCATGGTGTTTTACGGCCAACACCTACTGATGCTCAGCTGTAATAAATACTCAGATAAACTGAACAGGCTTATGTATATTTTTTGCTCCAAAATAAGTTTTGGTTAAGGTTTATAGCTTTGGCAAGAAGTGCAGCCAGATTACAGTGTGAGGACATCGTATTTGCAGCTTTATCCAAACAAAGTATCGTGTTGGTTGTGAATGACGATGTCAGTCTGAAGCTACAAAGTCAACTTGGGCCTTGAGGGCAGTAAACACAGCACTGGGAAGAGATGAAGCAGCAGCAGCAGCAGCAACACGTGAATTATACATCTGCTCCCTGCGTTGTTTGCTACACATTAATGCCACAGTCTTGGAAGATGATCTGTTAAAGGCATCTTCTGTCATGGAGCATGAATCCAATGCCAAGAGTCGTGATGTGTGATTAAAAGCTTTGATATCACAAACAGAATATATAAGGTAACTAAGTACATTAGCCGTGTTTTGAACCTTTATGGCCGTACAGACGTTAGGAGGTGGAGATGTTTTTTTTTTTCTAGGAATATCTCAGATTGTAAAAGTTATATATCATTATTTTGATATCCAGTTAACTAACGTATACATTCTTGATATTTAGCAGAGGTTTCAAACCTTGGTCCTGGCGAGAGTTTTGATCTGTAGGTCATTCATTATTTGGACAAAGTGAAATAAATGACTTCAGTTTTAATACAGGGTCTACAACAGTGTCCCCCAACCTTTTTTGCACCACGGACCAGTTAAATGTCTCGTACTATTTTTACAGACCAGTCGTGAAGTTATGGTAGATATTTATCTGACCCTAACCCATTAATAAAATTTAATATCCGCTGTATTTTCCTACTTATAAAATCTTCCTACCCAAATGAACTGTGCATGCACACAACAAGGATTGTGTTAGAATCTTCTATCACTGACTCTGCATCATTTTGAGTTTATTGTTGTTGTCTTCAAAATAGTGGTTGTTGGAGCTGAAACTAAAGGTACAAGTCCTACAGAGAGACAGACGTAAACTCTGAATAACATGTTTGTTGTTAAAACTTCTGTCAGTGATATTCATGGTGCCCTAGAGGCGACTCTGGAGAAGGAGAACGGAGCTGCAGCAATTAAGCAGGAGATGGTTCCTCGACGACAGTGGAAGCAGAAATCATTAGCAATTATGTGTGGATTGTTGAAGGCATCGCTCTAATTCGTCAAGGGACCCGTCGTGAAAAGAATTGACAACTGTGTCCCTGCAAAGTGTTTCATCAACGTAGGGAGATCCTGTGTCAGTGGAATTTTAAAAAGGTGGCAGAAGAAGAAGAAGAAGAGACGCAGTCGTGTTCTTTGGCTTTTGTCCTCACAATAATGAAAATCATTGTCATCCATCAAAATATGTTGATAATAAATGGCACCTTGTAGGAACCAGTTGGTTTACAAACCCAAGAACATGGTCCAATTCCAAGTGGTGTCTTTTATGAGCAGGATTTTTTTAGGACATGGTCTTTGTGTCCAACCTGTTCTGTGGTCTGTCTCCATAGATACATGGGTTGTAGCTTTATTGAGTGTGATGATCATTTCCTATTGTCGGCCTCTGGTGCTTGTTAACGCACCCGGTAATCAGTTACCTCATGTCCTGTGTTTAACACCCTCCAAACCTGATTTTGTATGTGGGGGTAAGAGATGAAACTAATGTTGTCAAATCAGATATAAGATCATTTAACTTTGGGCTATAAAAAGGAGTTTATCACTGTTATATATGCAGTATATATAAATTTATATTTCCAGTATAAATATACACATATCTCTCTGGGCATTTAAAGCAGAAACTACTTAGTTTATCAATATTGTGAGGCCTGTACGGTTGCTACACTGTTATATGAGCCACACTCAGTAATATATCTCTCTATACTGTATCAATATAAACCCAGACTATATCTGTCCAAGGTTGAAGACAGTAAATACATCCAGCGATAACAGCAGAGAGTTGAGCTCTGATACCAGGGTTGGACTGTTGTTATACGACACTTTATTTCAAAGAAACATTACCGTCCCCTCCTTCAACTCTCGCTCTGAGACGCAGAGCTCTGTCCTCTGGTTGAAGACGGACCAAGTGAGACTCCTGATTTAATGACCTGGAAGCTTTTTTCTAATGTGCTGATTGGATTTACTATTGATTATGTTTTCAGCGCAGACGGTGGCATAGTTTTGTGATTGCTGTTTTCGTCCACAGCAAATTGAACCCAGCAACAGACAAGTAATGGGAACATTAATTTCTCTGGGACTAAATTAGAGATTCCTTTTCACTTATCTACGCCCATTACATTCAGCCTAAATTAGAGACGTGTGATTGCTCACTCCCCGGTGACATGTACATAACAACACACACACACACACAATGTGTCCACAGCAGCCAATCAATATACTCAGCCAGTGCTGTTACATCTATTAATGAAAACTCACTTGTGCATTTTTTGATGCCGGATCCTTTCTTCACAGCATGTCGGCTGAGTTTGCACTGGAAGTTATTTTCCCAGAATTCAGCAAACCATATATTCCTCCTGTTGTTCTCCAAGGTTCTACTGATGAAGTAGCGATCGAAACCTAAGAGGAAAATTACAAACATGACATTTATTAGCTTTTTTTTACTCATTCAACCAACTAACTAACACACATTTCTTTATAGTGGCTGTAAATTGGTGTAAAAATTCACAATGAACTTATTCAACGTCCGTGGCAGCTCGCCAAGGAAGCAGCAGCAGCAGAAGAATAATAATAATGGGCTGAATTATTCATATGTGTTAAAGAAATAATAAATACTGTTCTTAATTATTTAGGGGTGATTAGATGTAACTTTCCTGGTTACATAAGATGAACTTTGAATGGGAAGCAGGTTCTTTATTGTCAAATGAATTCCATACATTACATTTAAAACCAATGGAGAGTCAGGGTCAGAATGTAACATGGCTGCAATCAGTCTCTTTGGTGGTGCACTGTGAATACCTTTGATGGACTGACGCTTGGGCAGAATGGTGACTGCTCCTTCCGCCATCTCTTCCTGGTTGAGAATAGGAGTGATTTTGGAGCCCCAGCTGTCTGAACCCACCCAGATGAAATGACCTGTTTGATTGGCTTTCTTTGCAGCTTGAAGTAGTCGTCTGTGGGACAAAAACGGAGAACAATTTGTAAATAGACGAATCACAATCACAATCAGAGGGAGAGACTCTATCGATCCCCCTGGGTGGAGTCGTTGGTGTTACAGCTGCTTCTGCTGCTGCAGAAAAAAAAAGTCTTGAAATAGAAATAAATTAATATTTATAGTCATCAAATATTTTACAGATTAAATTTCGATTCAGATATTAATGAGAAAATGACACAGTAAATCGGATATATGATTAACTGATTGAAAGATTATTTCACGGTACAATTTTACATAATCGTAAATGTTATGAAAGATTATTCCTTTATATCAACATATAGGATGGAACAGGTGAGATAATGTTGTCGTATTTCACATTTATACAATCATTTCCTTCCAATTCTTAAAAAAGCTGTAAAAAAACAAATCAAGTAAATTTAACGTTTGCAGTTTTACTAACGCAATATAAGTACTGTAGTCATAGTCCACTGGTCCACTGTGTGGTCTGGTTCTGTGCTGTGTCACTGTCACACCACCTTGTCCAAGAAGACCAAGAAAAGAAAGTGCCAGCTCTGCGACAACAACAGTGTTGCATCAACAAGACTACAGCAACATAAAATTTAAACCCAGCCACCTGGCATGTAAGCATTAGCAGCCATTATACGGCCCTGGAGATGCTGCAGCCATAAATATTAAGCCTCATATTGTTGTTCACCACATCACTTTTTTAGGTGGCAGACACTCTTTTAGCAGCCGTTGTAAAAGCAGGTAGTTGCATAAAAAGGAAGTCATAACCCTGCAATAAAACTGCTGCAGATTTGGGAAGAAAAAAATATGTCCATTATTCAGCTTTTTTGGATTATTTTACAATCCCCGGGGATTTGATGGCTAATGTTTTTCTCTTTTACTACACATGGCAGAATATCTTAAAAAATCTGCAGCCTGTGAATTATTTTAGGTTTTAATTGGATTATGACGCAGTTTGCTTGTCATATTGTGTAATTATAATACTACAAGTACTATAATTATTACTATTATTACACATTTGGCGGTTTCCTTCATCAGAATTATCCTACAGCCATTTGTCATCGCAGCAAATGTTTACAGGAAGTTAAAATTCAACAAACCAATGAAAACACCTTTGTAACAGGGAGAAAAATAGGTAAATATATATATAATATAAACATGTATAATCAAAAAATGTCAACACTTGTAGGTCTGTCGTTACACTGACCAGTGGATGTGTCTGGAAAGAAAAATTGAAATATCCATAATGTTAAAAAATAATAGCGTTGCTTTATTATGACATGTTTTTATTGTTATTTTGTTGCCTAATTTCATTTATTCAAATTAAAGCCAAGGACAGCACTGAGCAAAGAGAGTGACTGACTTTATTTTCCTCTAATCTCTAAAAGACTCCAGGAGAGTAGAACTAGTGAGAGATCACACTGAAGGTCCGGCTTCACAGCCATGAAATCCCTCTGCTCTTGTGTAATGACTAGATATTCAGGCTATTACCCTGTTATCAGGACTGGATTAAGTCAATGAGCACTGGGACTTCTGCCCTGGTCATCATCAAAGACCGCCCTAAATCACTGCCAGCGTCCACTGAGACGGCACTGGTCCACTAACCGGTTGCTGGGAAACATGGTTCCCCGTGAAGACACAACAACACGTTGTGTGTTTGGATTCAGCCTCCAGCCAATTAATTCATTCCTAATATAGACCATCCATCTTATCAGGGGGTCATGAGTTGAAGTCGATGCATTTTCTGTTCTCATAACAAGGTTTGTTGCTTCACACTGAACCGTGATGTGGTCTGATAAGAAGAGATGGAGATAACGAACAAATGTGTCGTCAATCCTGTGGATGAAATTGATTAAACCAAAAAGGAAAACAAAGGCAGACTCGGTGTCACATGCAGTATCAGTTCAGGGTCGTGTTAGTCACGAGCGTCATTATACGGTGAGGAACAGAGCTCCAGTCAAGGTTGTGGGTTCAATGGCAGTTTATAGACTCTATGATAGAACATGTATTTAGTTGCACTTGAGCAGCCGAGCAAATCACAGACCTGGATCATCAGGATACGTTTTGTATTTTATTTCCATAATTTCCACAAATTATTGATGATGGAATCCTAGCCATTCTATTGGTCAGTTCTTTTGTTGATATGGGTATGGATCAAGTGGAAGGAATAGACAAATGGGGCCAAAAGGAAACATTATTTCTCTGTGGCCCAACACCAAGTCACCCACGGACCGGTACCGGTCCCCGGCCCAGTAGTTGGGCACCACTGCTATAGCGGACAGTTCAGTGTATGGGCATAATTGTAAAATATCAAGACTGTTTTCTCACAGATCTGATATTCTTCTTCAGGACTGATGTCACTGATGTTTCTTCAACCTGATGTAACAAATATACATTTAAAAACAATGCAATGACATTTTTGGAGCAGGGGCCTGTGTGCTGAGGTAACGGCTTCGTTGTTCGTGAAGGTCAAATTTAAATCCCAGTTTTTCACCTTCAAATTTCCTCTAAATAGGAGATTAGTTCACAAATGTCATGAACAAATTACAAATGCAGTCGCCTGTTTACCTCTGTCTGTGAGGAAATATTATAATATGGAAATATTTCACCGACTTTGAGCGTCACTCACCTGATGTCATCCTCGTTGGCAAATATAATAACCACTCTGGCGTTTGGATTTTCACTCAGCCTGCGGATGATCTTGTCGAATTCTCCAGCTCTGGGTTCACGTGGTATTTTCACAGACTGAGAAATGCACAGGCCGCCTAAGACAAAAAGGAAAAAAAAAATCAAATATATAAATACTGCGTCTCTACAGTTATATAGAATTATTTGTCTTCTTTAAGAGAACAGCCTCGACATCGTTAAACCTCCTTTGATAGATATGCTATTAACTGTGAACAGGTGCAATATTTCAGCAAAAACCTAAGGTTATTAAAAGACTGCTATTCTGGGGACCAGAGGGGGGCGCTCTAGGACACCTGCAGCCATTACTTTGGTTTATGTCCCTGTCACTGAGTCCTGGGGACTTTAGTCGTATCTGTAATTATGAACCGGCTTCATTTGTTTCCAGTCTTCAAACTTGTCTTTGTGGCTGTGCCAAAATGAAATTGTTTAATTTTAATCATAATCATAATCCCCATGTTTCCTTTTAGAGCTTTTCACCTTTTTATAGATGCTTTGCTAATTAAAGTGTGTCTTCACGCAGCGCCCCCTGTTACTAATATGCCTTGGCTTTTAAATTCCCAGCGCAGCGTTTCTGTAAGACTGTTTGGTTGCTCTATCAAAATGCCACAGAGAGTATTGTGCATGCTAATGATTTTCCCTCAGGGCCAAAGGCAACGGAAGCAGGAACAACATTCCTTCATTGGGATCCCAGCTGTTAGGTTTCCAGCACCAAACAAGGAATAATTCTAGTTCCAAGTGGAGACAGCTCCTCTCGCCTGTCGCCACTTCCACCACTTCAGACAAATGATATATTTTAAATTATTACCAAGGAAGAGGCACAAGAAAAAAATGTCAAAAACCCAGAGTGTGAAGTTTGGTGAAAAGTTTTCCAAACCAATAAGACTTTAAATAGATTCTGTTTTGTGTTTTCAGTTCAACCAAATGTAAGACAATAAACAGCGTAGGACAGAAAGTGGTTCAGCTGCCAAATCTGTCAAATCCTGTCTTTATTCCATATTCCTGATTGTCTTGGCTCAGTCATTATACCTACAGTTCTCAGACAGACACGGGGGGAATTTAGCAGCAGCAGCAGCAGCAGCAGCAGCAGCAGTAGTCTTCCCTCACACAGTCTATCCATCATTAGACTCTATCTAGTCTTTGCCTTACTGCCACTTCACTCCCTCATTTCCCCCAACATCTGTTCAGTGGAAGCAGAGCACTCATCCCTTCCTTGTCTCTTCCTCCTACATCAGCCTCAGCAGGTTGAAGCATTGTTAACCTAGAAAAAGAAGTGGGGATGAAAACACACTCTTAACACACACTCACTGTGGCCCTCTGGGAACCCTGGGTTGTGATTCTGTTAGTTGAAGAGTAGAAAAAAGAAGCTTTTATTTTTCCCAAACCCACTCTTTCCACGTGTCTTCAAACAACCTCTAACTCTGGGAACGACGGATGTTGAAAAAAACATCTTTGACAAGTTTAAATTATTAAAATGTTGTATTGTTGTTTATGATAAGGCTTCTCTAAAATAGAATGTGTGAAGAAAAACCTTGATAATATTTATTATATAGTTAGTTCTTATCTTCATAGGTTTTATTTTTCTATTTTCAAGCTAAAGAGGAACTGGAACAATATGCTTTAACCTCCTTTTGTCAAAGTTCAGGCCTTTGTCAACATGAAACATCTACTAAAGTAAAGTTTTTCTCTTTTTACAAGCTGTTGCTGTTCTCTTCCACACTGATATCAGGGTGACTGGTGCGACGTCATGTGACCTCCCCATGGCGATGTGGTTTCCACATCATCATGGTTAAATTTCCTTGAAGAATCTTGAGCAGTGTGTACTGTGTGTGATTGTCCAGGGTAATTGTTGGCCTCACTCATCACACATTAATTTAACTTAATGAAAACAGGCCTCGTGGCAGGAATCAGGTTTCAATTAAATCACGTGGACACATTACATTTGGCCTCTGGACATAATGTGATTAGGGAAATCCACTTTAGGCCTTAAGATCTTTCTCACACTCTTCTCCTGCAAACACAAGAACAAACTCAGATGTTTCATCCACAGTGGTCTTCTGATGGACCTTTGCTCAGATTCTAGTGATCACATTTGTCTTGTTGGACTCCCACAGACATTAATGTCCATTTTTGTGAACTTCAGCGGCCGATACCTACCTGGTAGCTCCATCTCTAGGATCATTCTTCTACCAACGTGTATCCACTGTCCCTCCTCTGAACATGTCCAAACCATCTCAATCTGTCTTCTCTAGCTTTGTCTTCCTGTCTGTGTTGTCCCTCTAATCACCTCATTCCTGATCCTGTCCATCCTTGTCTTTTCTAAAGACAATAAGAAGATATATATATATATATTGTTAATGTCTTGAGTTATGGAACTCTAAAAGTATCCTTTGATGTAGAGACTGAGTCTCTGGTGTCGTCCATTGTCTGGGACTCCTAATAGATTCTGTAAATAAATCTCCATCTCATTAGCCCCCTCTGTGGGAGGAGGGAGGCAGAGCTCCTGTAAATATAAAGTTGCAGCCTCTGATTGTTGAACGTATCTTGTGGTTGGTAACAACACAAAGTCAAGTTGTTGTGGTAAAAATGCTACCACTTGAATTTGCTCTGAGGGTAAAAGACAGAATAAACTTCTGTCAGATATCGACCCTGATATCAGTTCATTGTAAGTTTGTCTTTTATAATCAAAAAAGGTCTTGATGAGAATTTCTTCTCATATGTTTCCGTCGTGGCCGATCACATTAAAACTATAATAAAAGTCTAATAAAAATTACAGGCTGTTCATTTTGCTTCTGTGGGGCTTCCTGCTGCAGGGGCTCAGGGTTGATCTGATTAAACTCCAACCAAGACTGTAGTGAGTATGAGCAGAGCACCAGTGCTCATTTAAATCCATCTTTTTAAGACTCAAATTTTCATTGATCATTAAACTTGGGGCAGATTAGAACTGTATTAATACACGGCTTTTTGCAGCAACAACAAAGCAAGAAGGACGTCTGAGAGATTACAATATTTTGGTTAAATATTTGTGTCACTGTCAGTTGTTTATCATGGTGGGTCTAAAGTCCTGGGATTGAAGAGAAGTGTTTTGCAAAATAAAAGCACGAACTCTCCAGCTCCTGTAAAAAGATTGAATTTTGATACAAAATGAGTCATAAATGCAAAATATTCAAACTTTCCAGTTTTTTATTTACTCTTTATTTAATTTGCTGTGAATCTGTCGAATCCCCTGAGACAGAAAAATATGGATTTTAGGCTGAAAATAAACAGGAGGGCAGTGAGATTCTTCTCCATCGTCTGTAACATAAGATATTTACCCAGAAAACTTTATATTTAGACATTATTATTTCTCTTACACTCTTGACATGTGTTAAACCACAGACAGTCATATAAATAAAAACAGAAAGAAGAGTCATTTTTACTTGACCCATTTCTGAAAGGACTTAGAAGTTCAATTTCCTTTCCTCCAGTTTCATCTGCCAACCTGCTAAGGTGTCCAGGACCAGGACCAAGTTAAATCCCCAGAGTCCCTGAGGTGTTTCTGTCACTGACACTCTGCTGCGTGCAGAGCTAAGAGGATGAAAAGGGATCAAATCCTTCTCAGGGGTTCAATTACTGCACATTATCCCCTTTGAGTTATTATCCAGTGCTGGCTCATCAATATGGATGAGGAGACTCAATTGGATCCAGTCGGAATCTACTTCCAAATTGACCAAAACCATGTAATCACGGGCCTTGGAAATTCCCCTTTGCTGATGAGATGAGGACATGGACATGGACACGGGACATATGTTGAGGATGGAGTTAATGAGACATGAAGATGACATGATTCTGATTTTCAGGATAGAATGGTAGTGGCCCTTCAGTTTGTGACTCCAAATGGTTCAAGGTTTCAGTGGTTTTTCTCTATGATGTTGCGTCTCATCCCAAATTTGTGATTTCAAATCAACCTTCTAGGTATAAAACTCAGGCCCGGGGGCCAAATTTGGCCCACAGTACAACTATGTTAGGCCCTCAAATGTGTACTACAGTGGGTGCCCCTACATCCAGCCCTTGTATACTGGCAGAATTGGTAGTATTAGAGAAAAACAAAGAGTTTTTTTTTTTGTTGTAATCTGTAAAAAGATATAAATTAAAGGAAATCTTGAAGAAAATCAGATAAAGACAGAAGGGAGAGACAGAAAAAGTAAGAAATACAACTGATGGGTGTTTTACTATTTTAGTTTCATTTGTTGATGGTATTTTTGGCCGATCCAAATGGCAGTTTAATTTTTGTCCCACTTTGACTCCCCTGCTTTAAGGTGTGACGCCGTGAAGGACGCTGTTCTAATGCGTCCATATGTTTAGAGGACGTCCAAATGGCTGTTTGTCTTTTTTATTGCCCTGTGATGAGTTCGTGAACAGGATGAGTCTCAGGTCTGGACTGATGAGATTGCAGATGTATAAATATAAAACCCTGTGAAATGAAAGATTTCTCCACACACACTGCATTCCACTGTATAGAAAACCTTTAAATTCATATGCTTGAGTTTGCAGTTGATTTGAACTCTGGTTGGTTTCTCCGGCTCCTCCGAGGGTGGAAGATGTACGATCATCTGCCCCCGGCTCAGGACGGCACTTTGTCTTTATTATGCTAAGCATGTCTCATCTTTCACATTCACTAACTCATGTGCTTGATCAATTTAAAAGACTTCCTACAGCAACTTGTCAATTGTAGGAGGACGCTGTAACCGGCTGTTTTTTTTTTTTTCTTCTTCCGTTTTCATTTAAAATTCATGCCAAACACAAAACGGTGCCTCACAGCACTTTCTGCACCGCCTACAGCTCCTGAGGGTGTAGGTGAGTACTAAAGGCCAGCCTTGGACGGCCTGTGATGAGCCTGACTTTTACTGCTCTGTGCTGCTGGTAAAACAGGGCTGAACATTTGCTGAAATGTTTGTGGGAGAAAACGTCCAGGAGTCGAGTTTCTTCTCTAAACAGAACACAAACGTTCGACCTTTGCACGATTCTGCTCCAAGAAAACCAAACACTTTTCGCCATAAATTGATGGCAACCAGGCCAGGAGAAAAATTAGTAGGTCACTATATTTATGGTGTTTAGATGGTGGGAGTGATGAGGGAAAGGTTAACAGGACGGTGATGGATGGATTAGAGACACTAGGAATAGGCAGAAGACAGGAGACAGAGCTGGAGGTGGAGGAGTTAAAGATGCTGCTGAGATTGACATGGAGGTAGTTGGAGTCAGAGTAGAAGATGGAGAACAGAGGGAGATGGAAAAGGAGTATTCACTGTGGAAACACCTGAAGAAGGGACACCACCAGAGAAGAAAAGTTGGTGTGTGTGGAGTTCTAGCTGTTTGTACTGAATATAGTCAAGAAGATGGCAATAATATGAAGGTTCTCCATTTATTTACTGAAGTTTTTCTGATTGTATTTCTCTTTTTTTGTGTTTCTATATGATTTACACCCCATTTACATCCTACCTTATTTACAAATATTTTATTTCTATATATATATATATTATATTATATAATTTAGCCATAGCTATAAATTGTAAATGTAATTTCTCAGTCACTCACATATGTTTTTTTTTTATTTAAAAAACAGACAAAAAAACTGCTTATTTTTAGCAGTACTTTTTATGTCTTTATTTTTTGGCTTGAATTTCCTTTAAAAGCCCCACGGTGCTTCTGTGATCCGCCTGTGCTCTTTATTGAACATGCTGCTATCAAAGAAGACTAGGCTGAATCATGAAGATAGAAGGTAATTTTCCAGCTTGCTCTGTCATCTCTGATAATGGCTTTGGAGTGTTCTTATGGGATGAGCCTCTGATGTTAATATAATCATTTATTGTACATATCAGACTGCAGTTTTGGAAAAAAGTCTCAGTGTATACTGACTGACGTGAGTTTATACCTCCCTGAAAAACAGAATCTAAATGTTCTTAGACTTCAGACGACTGGATTTTTAAATTTTATTTGTTTCTTCTCCTGAACATTTACCCAGAGCAGGATTTCAGTTCTTAGAGGAGATGGGAAGCAGGTTGTTCCGAGAATTCCATAAAGACATAATCTTCCAACAGTAACACCCCCCACACAGGTCTTTTATTGTGGCGGCGTTTGTTGTGATCGGCTTTTAAATGCAGTGCATGGGTTTAATCTTCAGTCCAGGGAGCAGCGACACGGTGGGGGCCGGGGGGACGTAGGGGGGCCAGGGCGGGAGTCATTGTGAGGGAGGCCTGTACTGATGACTGAGCAAACAATCTGTGAAAATATATATATGAGTTCACTGTGTGTTAGAACCACGGTTCCTCTCGTGCCTCAAAGATGATGGATCAACTCACGGCATTTGTTGGCACAGCTATTTTCTTAAGCCAAATCACCACTAGTGGTCAGAGTATTACAATTGTCAGCAACTCTGCTCCGTATCAGAGCACTGGAGGTCCAGGCTGGAAATAAACCCACTCCCCGGTAATCCCCGCGGTGCTGGGGAGGGAGGCTCATGGAGGGCGTGAGGGCAGCGCTGGGAGAACATGGTGTTTTAACCATCATCTGTATTTTTCAGAAGACATTTCTGTTACATCCTGCCACTAATTCAAGGATGGGAATAAAATAGTAACTTTTTCCGATCGTCTCTTTCAAGGGAAGACGTAACAGCTTATGTACAGTTCATTTGACGGAACCAAACACAACAAACAACATTTTATATCGAAGAAGCTTTACTAGAGGAAAATATTAATATTAGTGTTGCTGCCACAGCAGGTGTAATGGATAACATACAAATCTGCAGTAACGTATAATATCTCTGCTCCATTTTTCCGGCGAAACTCCTGAAGTACTTTAGCAGCACATTTTCCTTTTTTTGTTCAAATGGGGACATTTCACCTCAGGATACAGGCTTCAAATGGTGAAATTTAGCTAATGCATTTTTTATCCTTCTGCAGAGAATTGTGCCGTTGTCAGCCATCGAGCATTTCTGCTGGAGAGCGAGCTGATGTCAGTTCACTTTCCACTTTCTCAACGAGGGAACGCTGTACTATAGCAAATTCTGGGGCAACAGTAAAACAGATTTCATACTGACTGGATGACATTTCAGATTTAGAAATCTAGCTCTCCGTCTGTCTGTCTGTCGCTCTGCTCATCAGGCTATCCGTCCATTTGTCCATCCAAAGACAAGGGACAATTATAATTGTTGTTTTTTCAGCCACTCTGCTGTTCCTTCCCAGTTTCTACAAGTTTTTGCAACATCAGACTTGGTTACAAGGAAACACTCGTGCAGGTTCATGCCCGAGTCCTTTCCTCTTCAGTATGTCCCCTGACAGACCCCAAGTCCACCTCCATGCCAATACAGTGACATTAATTCTTCTGACTTGACAGAATGAAACGCCCACATTTTCTCATTTCAATAAACTTCCATTCTCATTGTTCTGCTGCTCCGTCTAATCTGCACGCCCCCCCCCCCCCCCCCCCCTACACCTCCCCCCACACACACACACACACACACATATTTCCCAATGTCCGTTGCCTTGTTTGATGAACAGTTTCCTGAATTTTTCTTTTTTTCCCTTTAAAATTGCCTCAGCCACACTTTAAAGGAATGCTTTATTCCAGTTTCAACTGCCTGGAACTAAGTTCTGCAGACAGTTTGAAAATCAATGAAGGCTTTTTAGCTGTAGGTGTACACACACACACACACACACACACAGAATGGTTGTCAGGGCAGTCACATACACTCGCTATTTGCATAATGTGCTTTATCTCTATCAAGTCACAGAGACTCGCAAAAAGCAGTCGCCACGACTTTCTCTGTTGGTAGTTTTAGTTTTATGCCAAAAGTTTGATATGAATTACCTCAGTAAGTCTCCTCTGCTAAATTTCTACTCTTAATATAATAATATTTATAAATGTGACTTCTTATTTTGTGTTTATTTATTATTTTATTCCTTTAGAAACTAAAAACTCTGCCCTTACAGAATGTTATATAACAGTGGCACCAGTAGAAATTAGGGCCGTAGTGATTTGATGCCTTTTCTGAATAATTATATTATTAATAATGTATTATTAACACTTATTACAGGCTGAATAATCATGATTAATGGCTTCATACTCGCAATAAACCATGATGAATCAGATGTTAAAGATGATTAGGGCGACGTCCCTGATATTGGTTGTAATAGGTTCACTTTTTTAACATGATAGCTGCAATAATGACATTATTACATTGCAGTTTGTGTCAAATAAACTCCAGTGCATCATCATGTTGTCTGTGATGTCTACACATCATCTGTCTCAGAACCCTGGAAAGTTAGAATCCACAGAAAGTTCACAATACGGGTTTGAAGTCCTCATTAAAATCAGAGTGGGACCTCTCCTGCAGACAACATATCTCACGCACGGATTCTTCTAAATGAGTATTCAAATTATTTTCTCTTGACATTTCCATCATGACAAAGGGCGCAGTTTGCAGCCATCATTTCCGGCATTTGCATAATCTCCCTGTTGTCACCGAGCTGCTGTGGCGTCTCGGCCCTCGTCCTTCTCCTCTGCCACCGCTGTCATTTAAAAATATCGAAAAAAAATTAATTACAATGTAAATGTAGCCTCTAACTTTCCTTCGACGCTAATATCTGAGGCTCCGAATTAACGGCACAGTCGGAGACGGCAGCAGGCGGAGACCAGAGACCGCGTTTCACCAACAACACGTTCCTTCTCCATCACCTTCTGGCAAAGATAAACTGTTGATGACAGAGTGCCATCATTGAGACAACGTGCTACATATGACACATGTACGAAAAAAGAGTGGATTGATGACTGGAAAAAGACACATCACAAGGTGAGAACAACACGCCACACTGTGTCAGCCTGAGGTCCATCATCTCTAATGAAGACACAGGAGGAGGAGAAGAAGCTTCTGGGAATAAAACACCCTGAAAACCCTAAGAACACAGTGGAGCCTCCAAGACAACATGCAAAACAAACAAAAACAAAAAAACTACAATAAAATTGTCGGTGATACTGCATCAACCGAGGATAAAGGCGATCTTCATCACAGATTATTGGTTTGTTAGCTCATTACTTTCATTTATTTAGACCATTGTGTCGTCACAGTTTTTACAAATGTTTTTTCTAAGCATTTCCTTGATGGACTGTTCCTCGTGGCACCACATGAACTGTTCGGACTAACGTGTTACTTGTAACGTCGTGACGTAACGAAACTACTTTTCTCAGTAACTAATATTGTAGTGCGTTACCTTTTCCCATTCAGTAACATCGTTATTGTTACTGTGGTGTAAAGGGACTCCTTACTCGTTACTGTCTGTGGTCCAAATGGACAGATTCTCCCGACCACGGAGAGAGGACTGTGTGGAGGCGGAGCCTGTCTGCTACCTGTCAGTCATGGGTGAAAGACGGCCGTGCACACTAACTGTTGTTTTTACTGTAATTTGTAACGTAACTAGTTACTTTTTCTTTTTTTAAAATAACTTGCCCAACAATGGTTGTAACGCATCACAACCAATCACTGCCTTACCAAACTATAAATACCAAACCACTGATAAAGATCAGATCATCTTGACTTTTGTCTTTAGATTCCGATGTCGTTGCTAATATGAGGAAATGTTCTTGACACCATTGCACGGTGACCTGTGAACGACCCTGAAGCAGAACATGAAGTTCTACGTTTTACTCCAAGTTCCAGGGTTTGTTATTTATTTGGCTGTTAATTCACCACACAAGTCTGACAGATGGAGACGAGTCTGTTGTATGGTTCAGTAATTAATGTCTCCCGGTCAAAAGACTAATAAGGTCCAGAGGAGACACTTCTCAGAGGCGGTGGTCACGTGGGACGCTTGACACGCTCCTGAAGACCCCCTCAGTATGTCACTGCTGCAACTCTCAGCCGCTGACAGGAGAGGAGTGGGCCGACTCATTAAGGAGGTTACTGTGTCCTAGGACGTCCCCTTGACCTGGTGAAGCTGTCTCTCCTCATGTCACTGGCTCTCAACCTCTGTGGGACACAGTGTCTGCCCAGGAGAGCAGCTTCAGTGTCTCCATCAGGACCAGATGTGTTAATGAGTCTGGAGACAACTGTAAAAATCCTGTTATCGGCCGAGAATGAATAATTTATCTGCTCCAATCAAACACATGGTTGAATTTCACCTTTTGAAAGTCAATATTAGGGAAAATAAACATTTGTCCACGTCTTTTTCTCCAGTTTTTGGTGTTTTAATATGTCATCCATGGGCCTGAGAGCCTATGTTGGAGAGAAGGAAAGGTCAGAAGAACAAAATATGTTTTCGAACTATTTTAAGGAGGAAAAGTTTCTTCCTGGTGGAAATGTTGGTCCAAAGATGTACAATAGACCCTGCTGTCCCAAAGCTGCTTTGTGACGGTGCCAAACTGGAACTCTGCACAGCTTATTTGGCGATAACGTGTCACATGGTTCCAAACATGCTGTGACTGCTGTTAGTTTTATGGCGGCTCTGATACCAGCACTATGTCAGTGCCGAGCCTCAGTGCACACGGAATTCATCCACTTTAACGGGAGGAGGAGGAGGAGGAGGCTGAGGAGACACAGTTCCTTTGTTTACCCTGGTCCTCTGTGGGGACATAAAGCTGTTGACTGGACACTTCACCAGTCCACACTCACATTAAGGCTGATTTTAGCTGCCGTGTTGTTAGAAAGACAATATTGGCTGCAGGACAATTACAGTGTTTTATGGAAATGAAGCCACGTTATGTGTAGGTTGTTCCAAATCACAAAGTCCAGTCTCTCTGTGAATGTTACGTTCAATAAAACCTCCACGGAGTCAGAGCTGAACTGAAGTTTGTTTACGTCTCTGTCTGTCTGTCCATATGTCTCTCTGTCTGTTGGTCCAGATACGTCTGGATTCTTTCTGAATGAGTCGAGTTTTCAGTCTGTCCCACTGCGGCCCTGAACCAGAGAACCTTTGGTTCTACGGCATTTTGCAGCATCAGCACCAAAGTTGTTAAATTAAATTAAAGTTGTATCTCTTTCATTTATTTTATTTTGAAACCTTCTGACTAAGGTGTTAAAGAGAGACACACAGATTCTTCTGTTTGCATGTGTTTAGTCATAAAGACAGGTTGGAGGTGAAAATTCCCATCATCCTTCAGGTGATTATTGCCTTTATTTTTATGTTTTTCAATTTATTCCTTCAACAGACTTTAATCAAGTCCAGTGGCCTTGGTGACACGTGTTTATATATTTTATTACAGACTGTGATTCTTGTGTGGACGTCTGCTCACCTCTTAGATAAAAGAAACAAACAGCTGTGGTTAAAGAGTAAAAACACCACAGTTGTGGGACAGACTCCAAAGTATGGAATTATGATCAGAAACAGTCAATAAAACGTCATATTCTTCTACACCAGGTTGTTGGACCATTTGTTTGAAAATATAAAAGCTTGTGATTACAGTGAGGTCTTTGTTGTGTCGTCGTTTGACCTGCTGTGTCTGTGTTGTTGACTCAGACACAACAGTGAAAGATGTTTTTCTTCTACTGTAGATGTTCAATGGCCACAGTGGTTCAGTGTCTGTCTTTTCAAGGCACGGATGTCGAAACACTGCCCCCTGAAGGGCTGGTTGTAAATAGGAAACTATACAGTAGATGTAACAATTCAGAGAATGCTCTGCAGGTTATTATTATTTATGTTAGCACTATTGTTTATTGCTGTGTGTTATAAGGGTCAAGAAAACCCTGCAGAATGTCAATAGGATGTAAATATTCAAGCAAAGATAAGAAAAAAAATGTATGCATTTCATTCTTCTGAGAGGTGGTGCAGTGGTGGAGGCTGCAGCCCTGGAACAGATAAGTGGGTGAAAATAGATGGATGGACCAAGAGTTCATAATGGAAAAACAGATTTGTTAGGGTTTTTTTTTTCTCTCTTTTCCAGGAATGTCTGACAGACTGTGGAGCAGCAGAGAGAGTCTGCCTCAGCGAGAGGATCCTGCTGCTGCTGCTGCTGCTGCTGCTGCTGCTGCTGCTGCTGCTGCTGCTGCTGCTGCTGCTGCTGCTGCTGCTGCTGCTGCTGCTGCTTTAGGAGGACTGATAATGGGCAGCTCCTCAGAACCGCTCGGAGGGAAAGGTACGTGGTGGCGCAGCGAGTGCTGGACATGTCTGTAGTCATTACATTCTGCTTCAGAACGGGTCAGAGGTTGGACTCGGCATCTGCCGCCAGCTTCCTCTCCCGAACCCACTCCACTCCAACACCGTACGATGGCCTAACGGTTCCCAACCCTTTGTTGCTGCAGGCTCCACTCTAGAGCTTCACACTGTCAGCACTCTGGGTTTCAATTTACTTCTACTTTTGCATCAACCCCCTCCTACACCTGTGTAGCCGCCCCTCCGCCCCCACAGCCTCCAGGAAGAAGATTTGTTCTTCATTCAAAATAAACTACAAAAAAAACTATATATGTACATATACACACTTGTGGTTAGTATTCTGTATTTTAGGCGTAGACAAGTCTGATCAAAGCCTGTATTTAAACCTATTATTTACCTGTTGACAGGAGTTGGTTTGTTGCCTAGCTAAATCAGACCTGGGCAAACTAAGGCCTGGGGGCCGCATGTGGTACTTTGGGCTTTTTCATCTGGCCCCAAAAAACTTGTCCAAATTGAAACTATTATTTTATTATCATTGTCCTTTTTCTTGAAATGCCAGCATTTGCCCAATACAACAGTGACAATTTCATGATTTATATTCGTCCACAAAAGGTCAATCTACCTCCTCCTGATCACCCAGTCCACCTGTCCAACTCTTGTACCTATTGTGGCCCAGGAGTCAAGTCTTTTCCCAGGCCCAGACTCTAGTCATGGACAAAGGGGACAGTAAAACATAACACTCCTTGACATTTCCAGTATCTGCAGATTCCCTCTTCACTACAGTTTCCAAACTAAGGTTCAGCCGCAGCACATTTAGTCAGTTTGGCTGCCGTGGTATTTTGTAGAACTACTTGAACAGAAGCTTAATTCCTGTTTACACGGCTCTAATTCTGCAGGAGAAACACGGTTCTTGGAACAAACCCCTTCAGAATACCTTTGACTGGTGGATAATATTCTGCTGACTCCAGCGGGAAGTGTGTTTGATAATAATAGCTTACTCTAATTTTAAAACACACACTTGCTTCTTAAACCACAGAGAAGCACTTGTGGGCTAAATGAAGACACTACCTAGAAACTGCCTGAAGACATGTTTGAAGTGAGACTCACCGTCCTCGCGAGACTTCTGGATAAAGGCGTCCACGCCGCTCTCCCCGTAGTTTCCCTCTGAAGCCACGGTGGAGACGTAGTTCCAGCCCATGGCTTTAACGATGTCCACCATGGCCTGGGCCTGGTAGGTGTCGGGTGGCACCACCCGGGAGAAGAAGTCGTAGCGTGTGTTGTCGCTGAGTTCTGGAGCCGTGGAGGCGTAGCTCACCTGGGGAATCTTAACGTGAGAAGAACAGACGTAGAGAACAACGTGTGATTAAACAGATTTAGAGCTGAAGCTGTGTCAAATTTAATCATGGACTAGAACATGGTGACAACAGAACACCTGGCATCTGCTGGTTCCACCAAACACTCCTTGGTGGCTCCATCCTGCAACGTTCTCTTTGCTCAGCTCAGTAGTTCCTAAAAAGCCCTGTGAGATGTTTGTTTTCACACTAGTCGAGCTCATGAACTTATTTGTTCATGACTCCACTGTGGTTTCTACTCTGATGTCCTGTGAGATGTTTTAAGGAAATACAGCTGCAGCTGCAGACAATCTGCCTTCATCCAAGTGTGTGAGCTGCCAGACTGGAACCATTCAGATATGACAGAAACTCCTTGGATTGGCTACAGGTGCCGTTAACCACCAGGGCCAGGTGTCTCAAACTCGCGGCCACTGGGCCATTCGTGGCACGTGGAACAATATTTTGCAGCCCCACTTTGATGTGAAAGTTATATTTATAATTAATATATAACTATTTTATTGATTTGTTCTCCTTCTGGTTCAGTGTTGTATTACACAGAATCTCTGAGAAACTGATTTTTTTTTTATACATATTTTTTCTTTTGTGTTGAAAACTGAACACTGACGTTGGCCCTTAGATGAAATGGTAGTGTGGGTGGAGACCCCTGGTCAGGACGTTATATTAGAACCATATAATGAGGCAGTTGGTGGCCCAGTGGTTAAGGAAGCGGACTTGGGTCTGCAAGGTTCGAATCCCCCATCAGTAGTTTCAAGGTTTCACTAGTCAATGCACAAATCTTTGTTTAACATCAAATCTTTCCTTCCTTCCTGAGTGGGTTCTTGTGACTCTGTTCTCACAGGATCCTTTTTCTTCTACTGCTATGACAGACTTTAAGATCTGGGCACAGATGAGAGATTGTTCTGGACCAGTAGAAAGTAGTTTCCCAGACACCAGTGCTTCTGCTGTGAAGGCATCAACTCCCCTCGTCCTCCTGTCACTTTAGAGCTTCAGTGTTTGTATCAACCTCTGAGTTCACACCGACTGTCATCTCAATTCCTGCTTCCTCACTCAGATGGCTGCAGATTTATGGCTGCCGTACCTTCTGTGATCTCCCAGCTATAGGACGTTTGTGCTGCACAGTTTGAGACTTAACTGACCAAACTTTATGGCAGTCAATCTCGTCTGCGCTGATTTCACTTCAAATACAGACAGAAAACCCGAGTTTTTATCCTTGTGCGTCTGCGTTGTCACAAATTCCAATTATTTCTCCGGCAGCAGAGGCAGCGAGCTGCTGCTCTGGTTAAAGTAGGGAGTGCAGGAATAATAGAGATTGATTACATTAGGTAGGCAGCTAAATTATGCCGCCTTTGTAGTTTTTAATCAATTCATACAGTGTTGTTTCTCCTGAACTCTGAAGCGATGTGTAAAAAAAAAAAGAAAAAAACCTTAATCACGAGAACAACTAATGAAATCTAAGGCTACGAGGATTTTCTTCATTTAGTTTTCCTAGAATATTATTTAAAAAATCCCATCGTTCTCCTCTGGGGCTGCAGACAGTGTTCCTATGGCAGCCTTCACATCTGGAAATAAGTAAACATCAAACTTTCCTCACTGAGATCTGCTGAATTAACTGTAAATAGAGTTCAGTGCGAGTGAAGTCCTGGACCAGCTGAGGTTTTAATATGGTCAGAGGTAAACACTGCACTGGCCCTGATTCTACTCTGCACAGCTGTTTGGACTGAAGCCCATGACCTTCTGTTGTCTTTGTCTCCTTTAACAAGATTCCTTTGTGGAGAAAAAATCCAGGAATAGGTTCACAAAGGCTGAATGTTCCAACATAAAACGCAAATGAAGTGACTTCAGATACAAAGACCTAATATTTCTCATGTTAAAGTAACATCCATGAATCTTTTTGCTGAATTCCAAACCTTTTTTCTGAATTATCAGCAGTGGATAAATTTTAAACTTGACCTTGATGGAAGATGAATGAGAAGCTGTCTGCCTCGGTGAGATGCAGATCTGGCATCTGTGTGTTTTTCCTTCTCCCTCCTTGGAGGCAGGAAAGTGTGAAAACTTTCTTCTCCCCTCTGTCTCCGTCCTTTGACGTCACGCTACCCTGTGTCAGAATGTGTGGTGCAGAGGTGTTTGTGGGGTGTTAATGATTTCTGCTTTTAGATTATGATAATGTGAAGTCAGTCACTCTGCAGCGGAGTGTAAATGAGCTGTTCAGCAATTTGATCCTGGAGTTTTGTCACTTCATGTGTGAGTGCTTTTTTTAGTACTTTTCCCAAACACTCGCTGTACTTTGGAGGTAAATATGCAGAGCCAACAAACGTCTGAGGACAACCAGGACAAAAGACGTCGCCACTGACATTAGTTCACATCAAAAGAATTCTGTAAAGTTCCCTGTAGTTTCTGTCTGAAGGAACCGTGAGGCAGCAGTTTCTCCCTGGTGACGACAACATGAGCTCATCAGCTCATGACAGTCACTTTAACTTTGTGGTGTTGGTTTGTGAGCAGCTGAATTACTGTGTATTAAACCCTGTTGAAGCTCAGCTCCTGTTCTTGTACCTGGTCAGTTTGACTTCATGATAATGAAAGGAAGGACCACTGAGTGGTTATAGAAGCTGCATGATGATTGGACAAATGCTTTCTAGAGGTTTTCTCCTTACAGTTCTGAGGAGAATTTTGGGTTTTACAAGTGTGTTCTAAAGCAGTGGTCCCTAACCACTGGGCCGGGGACTGGTACTGGTCCGTGGGTGAATTGGTGCCGGAAGAATTGGTGAATTCTGACTCCCATTCGGAATTGAAAGAGAAAAAATGTTTCCTTTTGGCCCCATCTGTCTATTCCTTCCACTTGATCCATACCCATATCAACTAAAGAACTGACCAATAGAATGGCTAGGTTTCCATCATCAATAATGCAACGATATTTGATTAGGAAATATTTTCTCAGTGAAGACAACAACAATAAACTCAAAATGATACAAGATTCTAACTTTTTATACCGGTCTGGTAGCAGAAAACTGTAGGCTGTGTGTACTTGAGAAATCCTTGTTGTGTCCATGCACAGTTAATTCAGGTAGGAAGATTTTATAGGTAGGAAAATATTTCAGAAATTGCATTTTATTAAGGGATATTTATCTGCCACAACTTAACGACTCGTCCGTGAAAATAAGAGAACACTGGTCTAAAGAGACACTTCTGTGTAGAGATATGAAGCTGGAGAAATTTGACCATTTCAAAACAAAAGAAATTTTATATTAACACCACCACCAACGTCCACTGGTAACCAGGTCAACGTAAAACCTACTTATCTGATGGAAAAGTTGACTGAACAACAAAAGAAATTGGACCGACGTTTATTTCTTCCTGTCACCAACAGCGTACGGACATATTTTCTATTTTTTTCATGTATCTTTTATGGTTTTCTGAAACAGTTGAGCTGCGACAGCATCTGTTGTTGTGATTCTTCTGACTGTAGCTGATGCTGCTTTCAGGCTGGAGGCAAAGATAATAAAAGAAAAGTTAATCAGACTAAAGCTCTACTGGAAGAAAAGTTTGTTTGTTAGGAGGACGACTTTAAATTTTCATATTATATTATGTTAAAGTGAGTTACATTTACACTTACTGATGAATCTGGTTGTGAGAGTTAATGGTAAGAATAAGATTAGTTTCTTTTGAACATCTTGCAGTGAAAATGTGTTGTGACAAATACAATAAACGCAGTATTGTAACATTAACCCCGCGGCTGCTGTAAGGACGTTAGAGCGGGAGCTGCATTGAATCCTGCTTATGTTGTGTGTTTCACCTGAGGGGCTCGGCCCACTGGAACAACCGCACCATTTCAGGGTTCTGTTAAGAGCGAGCAAAGCTGATCATATTTGTGTCGGCAGGATTTCTGGCTCACTGGACTGAAGCAATAGTTCTGAACCGGTCGCCTCCTTTAATGGAACACTGTCACTTCTTAGCATCGACTCAAGAAATTAAATTTCACTCTGAGGCCACGGTTATCTGTTCCTGAGACGGAGAATCACTTTCAGCTTCTTTCTTTATCAGTGCTTGTCACAGCGGCGTTGGTCCACAGAGTGATGTGGTACCGTTTTTGTGCCGAGAGCTTTTCCTGACGCAACCAACCCCATCAGGATTGTTTTTCTTCACAACAGAAGAAGAAACAGAGGCAGAAAAAAGTCAGTTAGACACAACCAGCAGACAGAACCTTGGCTCATGACAAGGGTTGCGTTGCAGCAGAACCAACCAGGACCGGTGTCAGGACTAGAGTTCCTCCAAACCTCCTTTTCATCGAGGTCTCAGAAGGTATTTAGGCCGTGGCTCGACTGGTGTTCTGTTTTATGAGTTCCTTCTGACCTAATTACTTACCAATGTTCTCCGTCTAACTCCAGGGAACCACTTTAATCCGAACATGTGAACAGAACTGTCCATTTAATGACTGATAAGGTGAATAGCTGTTAGGAGATGTTTTTAATATGGATTTAATGGGCAAAAGATTTGATTTTATAACTTTTTAGCATGGGATCGATCATTCTGGGCCAAGTTCAACCAATAACAATGTGGCTTTTTAGAAATAGAATGATAAATAATATGTATTTTACAAAAACACTGATGGGAGGAGTCAAAAATCTTCGAATTGTGAATATGGGAAAGTACAGTATTGTAGTTTTCTCTTGTTTTTCTTTAGTTTTCTCAATCAATAAAATATCAAATCCTTTCCTGATGTGAAATGTTTTCCTGCTCAATGTTCAACAGCGTTTCATATTTTAGTTAAAAATAGTAGAGAACAAAAGAAAAATCAGTGCAGCTCACAGGGCCCTGAGTGAAAATTGCTTTGTTCATTTTATTTTCCCGCATCGATCCCAGTAACAATAGGTGGAAGGTTCTCACTGAGCTTTATGACTCAGCACATCTGCAGCTAATCTGGGCCAAAGTCAAGCTTTTTTAATATCTATACTTGGCAGAAGTCGTATGTATTAATGACACAGACACTGAAACTGTTGAATGGATGAAAATGAGAAGCTACACAAAAAAATTGCCTCCGAGACAATGGTTTGATCAATTGCTACGACAAGAGGAAAATGGTTTAATTCATCACCAGGTCCGTCTGGAAAATCTACTCCACGGGGATTCAAACCACTACAGCCTGAGCTTGGATCATATCCACAGTCCTCCTAATAGAACACTGAAGCTTCCACAGGCAGCCTGAGGGGGCAGAGTTGAGTCAAAAAGTCCTGAGACATATTTTAATCAAAGCCGTTTCTCCCTGGATTCTCCACCAGGTCACAAACTGGCCTCGTCTGAAGAAAGAGGTTCCTGTCAAACGTGTTTTGAGTTTTGTGAAAGATGTATTTTTTTAAAAAACTTAAATAATTTAAGGAGCTTTCAACTGACCTTCAGTTGAAAATGTGATGTTTTGACGGGTCGGAAAAAGTGATTCACAGCTCAATACTTGATTCTTCTGTCTGAACCTGGACAAGTAAATGTATTGATTCATATTCTATTCACAAATTGATTGTATTCACAGGCTGCTGCAGTTAAAACAGCTGCACAGATGGAAAAACAGAGGTTCTTTAACCCTTTGAACTTTTTAATTATAGATTGAATAATAAAACAATTTGCTGTGCGGCCATTATAGACAAAAGCAGCAGAAAGGAAAAAATAATAATAATTAATGCAGTGGCGAGTGCATTTTAACCGTAGGCCTTCAGTGACGCCATAGTTTTGTGACGTCAAATGAATACATCAATATGACACCAGGACTCCAGACATAAACATTATATCACTCTTGCTCATCAAGCAACACTTAATTTCTAGAGCATTAAAAATCAGTTGTTTGGGGGTATTTTTGACATTTAACTGTGTTGTTGGTCATGTGACATCATGTCAAGGCCAGCTAGATGGCCCTGATATTTGATTCTGAAGGCTCTTTCGTGGCAGATTTCGTGGACAACACTAGCTGGCTTGATACAAGGTTTTCTGAGTATGTTTGGGCCTGCAGAGAAGGCCTTGCTGGCCCTGAAGGTGCCAACCACTGATAAAATGTCTTTCAGATGCAGTAAATACACATTTATTCGTAACCATTGCTAAAATTGGATTTCCTCCCGTCTGAGGATTCACAGTTGAAGTTCACGTCGTTGTTCCTTGAGATCATGTTGTAAATGAGTTGGACTGGGACTCGTCCCAAATCTGATCATCCGTCTTGGAACTTTTTGACTGGCAGCATCCTGATGTAAAGCAGTTAAAGTGTTAAACTGGTCCGTGTGTAAAAACATCAGAGCAGGATGTTTCTGGTTTAACGCAGGAGACATTAACTCTGTTTTTACTGATCCTTGCAGCAGAGACAAAGACCTCAGCGAGGCCTGGCTCTAATGTAATTATTGATCAGTAACATCAGCTGACTTAAGTGCAGACATAAAAAGTCTGGTCTGTAATCACTGGTCCAGACCTGAGCTCCTTCTTGTCGTGGCAGATTTCTATCCTGCTGCAACATTTTCTCTCTGAGCTGTGAAATAAAACTCACTTTTTCTGCTCACAGTATTTAAAGAAGACGCTGCTGGAAAACAGTTATTTCATCCTTTAAACAATTCATCATAAAGCTTTTCTCTTTTCACTCAGAACTAACATTGTTGTCGTCCAGCTAAAGATAGAACAATCAAGGTGGCGGGAAGTGAAGCGAGACTAAAGTCTGTAGAGGATCTGACTCTCAACATCAGCAGAGGAGAAACCTGAGCTTCTCTGCAGCTGTTTATGGATTCAGGGAAGTGAAAAAAAGCCCAAGACGGAGCAGAATGTGTCTGATGTTGCTGTCAACGAAGGCACTTATTGTTCTGAGAGGATGGAAGCAAAACACAGACGTTAAAGCTGTGGTAAAACAGACGGACTCTGCTCCAGGATCACCGCACCTCCACAGGTTGACCTGTTGGTGCGCCAGAGAGTGGAGTCCCAGCTGTGACTCCCCTGGACCACAGACACGGTCTTTACACTAGGCACTAGGAATAGACAGGAGACACAGCTGGAGGTTGATGAGTTAAAGATGCTGAGGTTCTCTTTAGGAGAGACAAGGATGGACAGGATCAGGCATGAGGTGATTAGAGGGACAACACAGACAGGAAGGTTTGGAGACAAAGAAGCTGGAGAAGACAGATTTAGATGGTTTGGACATGTTCAGAGGAGGGACAGTGGAGACATTGGTAGAATCCCAGAGATGGAGCTACCAGGTAGGAGACAAGGAGGAGATTGATGGAGGACATGGAGGTTGTTGGAGTTAGAGGAGAAGATGGAGAGGACAGGGGCAAATGGAAATCGTTGACTTGCTGTGGAAACCCCTGAGAAAGGGACAAGCTGAAAGGAGAAGAAGATATGGAGGACATATATGGAAATAGGAGGACATGGAGTTGGAGTTATAAGTAGAAGATGGAGATGGAGAGAACAGGGGGAGATGGAAATCGTTGACTTTTTTAAGGTGGAGATATGGTAAAACCACATTCATGAGTGTTTGGTGTTTTCTTTTTCTTCTACCTTCTTTGTTTCTAATTCTCAGGTTTTTCCACAACAGTGATCTTCTGCAGCGTGATGTTCAGTCCAGTCTGTTCACCACAACCTTCTGTTTGTTGGTCTTTTCCACAGCGCTGGTGTTTTACTACGTCAGTTTGCATTCATCTCTGGATATGGAGAGCAGACAGGCTGGAGTAGATAAGAAGGTCCAGGTGTGGTCTGCTCCATCTCAGCTTAACCTCCTGTCACCACTGGGTGGTTCATTCTTCATACTTTCATACTCTTCCTCAGTGAGAAAAGGGAAAAGTATCCAGAACAGCAGCTCAAATAAATATTTGATCAACCCTTGGTGTTTGCTCTGTTCACTCTACACCGTCTCTCTCTGCTGTTTCCTGTGATTAATTATCTCATTACAAACTGAATCATTATTATATTATTATCATGATCCAAAGCAAAGGTTGAGATCTGAACAAAGTCACTTCTTTGATTAATGACTTGCTGCATCATTGGGATCCATCCTGTTTGTCCCAAAGTCCAATTGTTGGACATATATTAATCAGATATTAATCCATGTAAAATCACAGTCCCAAACTCTGAGTACTAATGAGTATTAGGCCAGAGTGGTGTTCAGCCTCGTGCTTCACACTCTTCCATATAAACCAAACATCTGCTCCATCTGTTCCTTGGACTGGACATCTGCTCCGTCCATCTTAAAGTGACAGCATCACAGTGACTGCAGCGAGTGAAGGAAGGGTGGAGTCAGAAGATTGACATGTGATGATGTGTTTCTGTAGTAGTACTATAAATATACATGACATCAATCTTCACAGTAACCAATATATCCTCAGATAAAAGACCCAGACACCACGGAGTGTTTCATCTCGTCATCTTTCTTGGCTACATCATCACGTTCTTAAAACCACATTCATTTTTTCTTCTTTCCTTTGGATCTTCACCGATGTGACCTACAGCGCCCTCTCTGGCCAAACCTCAATGGTGCGGCTACTACACAGCCATGTCAGGTCTTTTCTCCCAGCTCCTGTTTTCTTTGAAGGACCCGTAACAACATCTGCCAGCTTCTCTGTGGCCTTGGTCGCCTCTTTGTCTCCATCTAACAACATCATCCTCTGTCATTCTTCTGACCCTAAAATACAGGGGAGTCCAGACCAGTTCATTAAAGGTTCTGTTTGTTGGTCTGTGGCCGTAAACATCAACAACTGTTGACAGACACTGTCGTCTGTGGAGGTAGTGATAGGAGACCGAGGAGACGCAGCTAATTAAAAATAATGAGTTCACATTTTCCCTGCGTATACACTCTAACCTTGCGGAAAATATCACCTAAAAAAAAAAACTAAATAAATTCCATCTCCTGCTCCGTCTCAGGCCTGGTTTCCGGTTTCATTTCATTTCCAATGTAGACGATTTAACAGATAAATTTCCTTCTGCAGGTGGAACATTTAATTCCACTCTAACTGCACCACCACAATAAAAGTTTGCCAATACTTGGAAACTTTATATAAATACACTGTTTTTTTTTCTGCTTACATGAATAAAATAAAACTTTGCAGTGTTTTGATTCAGACTTCAGATTAGGGTCAGGCTTTAATAAATGATGTCTTCAATGTTTTCAGGCGTGAACTGAGCTTCATACTTAGGATAGTGGAAAGAAAATTCAGATTCTGCTCAACCTCCCAGGGATCTGAGAGTCTGTTACAGAGTTCTGGTGTCAAGTATCACCTTTCAGAACCCGACACTTTATTGACACCACTGTACATTCAGTCGTACGAGTGCTGCAGACACGGCATCGTCAAGTACATGTCACTGATCTCCTCACCTCCATCACTCCTCATATGATTTATATTGATTGCTTCCTGTTACCTTTAAAGAGTAAAAACATCTTTTTTTTTTCTTTTCTGATGTAAAGATAGTTTCTGAAATACGTTAAACAACGTTGTCCTTCCTCATCAACATTCATGCCTAATTTCTCTTGTTACATATACTGTTCAGATGAGAATCTTCGCCCTGGCCGTGGTGGAGTTTGTGTCTCTGTTGCTCTGATGTCTCTGTGAGGGGGACAGGAAACGTCTGTCGTTGTCCACCTGCGGTGGAAACTTAAAAAAAGAAGTGTTTTCTTTCCCCTTTAAGCAGCAGTTGATATGGAAAGATGGAGCCATGAATGATTCACACTCACACCTTCTCTGCAGGACGGTGACAGTGTTGGGCTGGAAAAGGAGGAGACAGACTTGGGGACAGTAGGAGTTCAGATGACGGTGTCACAATTAGACACCGTCAGGTCCATTTGTCTGTCCAGCATTCTCCTTCCTGTCTCTGTTGACTTTTATAATCAGAGAAATGATTAACTATAGGTCAGAAGACAGGAGACAGAGCTGGAGGTGAAGGTGGAGGAGATAAAGATGCTGCTGAGATTCTCCTTAGGAGAGACAAGGATGGACAGGATCAGGAATGAGGTGATTAGAGGGACAACACAGACAAGAAGGTTTGGAGAAGAAGCTAGAGAAGACAGATTGAGATGGTTTGGACATGTTCAGAGGAGGGACAGTGGAGATGGAGCTACCAAGTAGGAGACAAAGAGGAGATTGATAGATGCAGTGAGGGAGGACATGGAGGTAGTTGGAGAAGAAGGTGGAGAGAACAGGAGGAGATGAAAGTTGTTGAATTGAAATATTTTTTTTGTGTAAATGACCAGATATAAATCAACTATTAGTATCCAACATGTCTTCAGGTTCATTCCTTAAACAGGTCAGTGTCAAGAACATGATATATTTGACAACATTTATATATAAAGTGTTTTTTGGAGGCTTTCTGTGGAGGCTTCTTCCTCAGTTGATGGATTTGTGGCGTTGTCTTTGGAATGAGAGAGAAGAGACAGATAGAGGTCAAAGAAAATGCTCTTTTGCTCCGAAACCGACATAAAGCCGAAGGAAATTGAATCCAGAGTCTTAGCGTTCTGCCCCCAGTGAGCCAGAATTTCTGTTGATGTGAAGAGCAGACGTTGGTGACGGTGTGGGGCCAATACCTTTTAATGGAACTGTATCAGCGGAGAATACGAATAGAACGGCTCCTGGACCCAGACGGACTTTTCTCAGAGAGGACTGAAATAAAAAGCTGAATTCTCCGCTTCCACTTCAGACTCCACCACCTCCACCTCCACCTGACGATATATTTTCTGTGAATCTCATCAAATATTAACAAAGACAACGACTAATGCCACAGTCTTCAGATCTGTGGGAACCAGCTGCAGAGTTCTGATCTAATTTATGTCTTAAATGTGAGAGTGGTGTCTCCAGGCGTCTCTCTGCTCCTTTAATATCACGGTCATGTGATCTGTGTGGAGCTGGATTACCATAAAACACTGAGGACTTTGTTGTTTTCTCCAAACATCAGCACAAAACTGTACTTGTATTTACTAAAAAAAATACTGTCGGAGGGTAAAACTAAAGAAACGTAGGAATTCATGTATATGTGTGTGTGTATACAGTACATATATACTGTATGTATATATATATTTATATATATATACATACAGTATATGTATATATGTTTATATATATATGTATACATATATGTATATTCATATGTATGTGTATGTATACATATATGTATATATATATATATAGATACATACATACATATGCATACATATACTGTGTGGAACTTTCTGTATACACTATATATGTATACATATGTATGTATATATATACATATATATAACCTGTCTCTTATACACATCTAAAATATATACATGTATATAAGTAACACTACGGGTTACTCACAGTTTAAGAAAAAAAATGTTTATATGTGTATATATGTATTTATATATAAATGTATATATATTTTTATATATGTGTGTGTATATATATATATATATATGTATACATATGTATGTATGTATGTATGTATATATATATGTTTATATGTGTATATATGTACTTATATATATACCTGTATGTATATATGCATATATGTATGTATGTGTATATGTATCCAGAATGTCCCGTGACCAATCCCCCGGGTCATTTCTAAAAGGTTCCCATTTTTCTCTCCTTGTCATTTTGTTCACATTTGGTCCATGATACTTTTGATGTTTTTTCACTTTTCTCGTAGGTAAAATGAGTCCCATGTTGGAAGTAAAAAGGAATTCTGTCTCAGCTTCAAAAGCATGAATAAGTACAAAGCCCAAGGGTTTTTTTAGGAAATCTTTTATCGTTGTGATGTTGAGGCGTCTTTCATGCAGCAGAGTTTGTAGGTTTGAAACATAAATGGTCAAATAAACGCTTGTGATCAGAGACACAGCAATAAAACCCAGAGAGATTCTTAAACATAGACAAAGGAGCAGGTTGTTTAGCTGTGGTGTTGGGTTCAAATCCTCCAGACTTTGATGAGGATGGAACTCACAGCAGATGTTCAACTATTTCTGAAGGGAAATGTGGTCATTTTTGGTTCCAAACAAGTGTTAATCAGTCAGCGATATCAGCTTCATTTTTTAAATTTTGTTTATGGGACGCTGTCCAATCTGAGCCGTGATCTTCTCATGTTTTCATCAGTAAGAATCAAAACACTAGTTTAGATTTTAGAAAGTTTTTCCTAAAGGTGGGAGTTAATGTTGCCCTTTAAACAATACAATCATTTGAATCTGGTTAAACACAGAAAAGCTGTCAGTGAATCAGGATTAATTATGCACATCAGAAAAGAAAAGTCGTAACTAAGTCCAACGCAGCTGCAGGACGGCAGGATGGACAACCACAATTGGCCATTAAAAAAAGTCTTCGTCATTGCAGTTGTTCACAGATGGTTGAACTGCACAAAGTTCTTTCTTCTAAAGTGAAGAGAAGAGAGGAAACGTTTTTTAAGTCTGGAAGAAAAAAAAAAACTTAAAATCCAAGTTGTTGCCCAAGGCCCACGTTACTGTCTCACTGAGAGTCAACATGACAGGATGTAGTTGTGGTCCAGTCTGTGCTGCAGGGTCATTTGGGGAAAAGTCTCAGAGCAAATACAACTTTAATGAGACGATGATTTATTTAGTCACAACTGACAAATTGTTCTTTAGCTCAAAAATGTAGCTTCAGTCTGTCTTCATGAATGGAGGTGAGGACGATTGGCAGGACTTCTGTCTGTCCTCACATTCATTTAAAGTAAAGTAGAATTCTCTACTGTGTAGAACCTCCTGGATCTCAGCTCAGCTCCGTCATTTTCACCCGTTTTAAACATCTCTCTGTTGGACATTTGATCCTGTGGATTCTGCTGTGTTTTGTTGCTGTTTTTGTAGAAACAGAAAAGTGGGAGGAAAAGAAATGCAACAAAACAACTGCAACGGAACCATTTTTAAAGGGTTTTCTGTTCAGGTCCAAACTAATCAATAGTGAATTAATTCAGAGTGATTGTAATGCAGCAAATCCAAAGAAGCCACTGAGCAAAAAAAAGGCACAAATGACCAGAAGGAAAAGATTCAACAACGGAAATATTATCATGTGAAATCACCCCCAGCTGTTGCAGACTGAGGAAATCAGCTTTTTTAAAGGGACCCAAACAGTGCTGTGAATAGAATATCTCTCTCTCTCTCTCTCTCTCTCTCTCTATATATATTTATGGTTCAACCCAGTGGTGCCCAACCACTGTGCCAGGGACCTGTACCGGCCCATGGGTGACTTGGTGTCGGTCCACAGAGAAATAATGTTTCCTTTTGTCCCCATCCTGTCTCTTATACACATCTCCAATGCTCTGTATCACATTCATCTGGAGAACATCCCACCGTCTGCTCTCCCTCATATCAACCCATTTGCATTTAAATTAAAGCAAAAGTAATAAAAGACAAATACTTAAAATTAAAAAAGTTTGGGCCCGAAGAGCTGGAGAAGAATGTCACTGAGCCAGGACACAAAATAATATTCCAAAGATACTGTAGTGAAATCTGAACAAACAGTAACTGCTGATGTTTTGAAGAATAAAATACAGTCAGTGAAGCAGCAAGAATGTCCTGAAAACAAAAAAAAAAAGTCCTATATCTTTAGGAAACAATGGTGTGGTGTTGAACGCTGTCTCTTCTTAAATTTGATTTAAAAAGTTAATAACTAGTTAGTTTCCTTGAGTTCTTCACGTCAGCCTGGACACAGATGCTGAGGCACCGTGTGGTTCCACTGTTTTGTTTTGTTCTGCTTTTTTACTCGGATCCGTCTTGTGTTTTTTTTTTTTTTTTTTTTTTCATGACACAGTAATTAAACAGCCGCTAATGAGAATTCATGATTCCTGGTGTTGTGGATGTAGTGAAGTTCTGATGGACCTTTCATGGACTGGACCACTGGTATGGAGGCAGATTAATGACCTCCCAGGAGGGAAGGCCTTGTGTACAGGGAGGGTTATTAATAGAGCAGAGCAATGATACTGTGTCTGTGAAGTCGTCACCTCCAACCCAGTCTACATGAAGCAGAGAAAAATGTTTCAAACAACATTTTCTCAGAATACGTTGCCTTAGCCTGGTTGTCAGAGTGTTTGTGTTAAAGAGAAATGGAATGCAAATATCCTTAGATTGAGAAAATAAATCAAGATGGATGTAAAGCAGCTTTTCTTCTGTCTTGCTGTATAATCTGCCCAGAAGACTGGGGATCAGCAAACACATCTGCATATTTCAGTGGCCTCCGTCCAACATGTCTCACCGCAATCAGAGTCATTTGAGCTTAAGCAGCTCCAGTCACATGCAGGTCCCACCTTGTGGCAAATCAATCTACTGGAGGGTGGAGCGCTGAGAGCAGTGGGACTCAGAGTGAATGGAAAAGTGTAATGAGAGCGGCCTTAAGTACACGTCTCCGCCTGCGTGCGCGGCAGTGGGAAAGTGCTCCCCGAGGAAGAGGTTAGCACATCAAATCTTCTGTACCCTCTTTGATGGATCGCAGCTCCAGAGCTTTCACGGATGTTCTCGCGCCATTATTAATAAATCCTCACTGTGTGGTGGAGGTTTGACATTTATGAAAAAGTCACAGGAGAAAAAAAACTAATCCCTGCCTTAATGTGTGTGTTTTTATAGAGAAGAAGTCGTCGTCTTTGGTTGTTTACCAACATCAGTTAAGTCAAAATATCTGATTGTTACTGTAATTATGGTTCAACCCAGTGGTGCCCAACCACTGTGCCAGGGACCTGTACCGGCCCATGGGTGACTTGGTGTCGGTCCACAGAGAAATAATGTTTCCTTTTGTCTATTACTTTCACTTGATCCATACCCATATCAACAAAAGAACTGACCAATAGAATGGCTAGGATTCCATCATCAATAATGCAACTATATTTGATTAGGAAATATTTTCTCAGTGACAATAAACTCAAAATGATACAAGATTCTAACTTTTTATACCGGCCTGGTAGCAGAAAAATATAGGTGCTTGAGAAATCCTTGTTGTGTCCATGCACAGTTAATCAGGGTAGGAAAATTTTATAGGTAGGAAAATATTTCAGAACACCGGAAATGTCATTTTATTAAGGAGTATTTATCTGCCACAACTTAACTACTTGTCTGTGAAAATAGTACGGTTAACGTACTTCGTTCGAGAACACTGACTTAATCAATTCAATGAATAGGTTATTAATTAGTTAATTATCAATGACCTTATTGCCTCAACAGCAGTTTGACTGTGAACAGAGTGACCCTGCAACAACAGCAGGTTCTAATCCAAGCTTTTGTCTTTGTATTCCGTTAAAAAGGCATCTTTGACATTTTTTGCTCTTTAAATGAAAGGATGAAACCATGAGGTTGCCTGTGTGATTCCCTCCATACCTGACGCCCTCAGTGTGAGCTCTCAGGGTCCAAAAGGCTGATGATTCTTTTGTTCCCTGTGATTAAAGTGTCGTGTTTACTCGGCCAATAGTAAAAAAGATCAAGGCTGACACAAGCACTTGCAAGTCATTAAACGTGACCTTTTCTTTAAACCAAAATCAATCAGCTCAAAGTCAGGGCCGAGGTTTATCGATACTTAACCAAATGAAACAGGGAACCACAGCAGGTTCTTAAAGATCACAGCAATTTACCAAATATTCATCTGAATAATGACTCCGACTGGACCATCAGGGTGGAGCATTAATGCATTCACACTGTTGTCTCCACCAGGTTTGTGCCGCGGTGATAACATAATTCACAGCAACACGTGAGCGGCTGCAACGGCGCAGCATCAGGATTAGAAAACCCAGAAGAGCGGCTGCAGCGTGCTGCGTTTGATGAACACCTTAATGGTAAAGTCAGGCGTCATGTTTGGATTACTAAGAGAAACAGAACAAACACATGTTATAAATATACATACGGCAGCATCCAATCCCAGCGTGGATGACCTTCGATGTTTGTAAACGGCCTGAAACGACGCTGAGGCACCGTCATGCTTTGATATGGTAATAGAGCAGTGGTGAACAGGGTTTATTTTCCACTTGAATTAGAATTTCCTTTATTATGTTGGCTTTGAATTTCTGCACAGCTTTGATACCGGGACCAAAACACTGTCTTCACTGACCGAGGACGTGGATACGGATAAGCAGGCGGTGGTGATGACCTCACACTGCCATTCCACTACCGTATATTTGGATAAGGTGTCGTACGTGCATGCTAATCATGCTTTTAATTTGTGAAACTACGCACACACTAATTTGTATTTTCTAGACTCGTCTTATGCGGACCAGACTCGCAAGCGTAATTTTGCTACGTCAGTCCGTCACTAGCCAATCAGAAGTCTCACTCGTTTGCAGCCAATCACAAGAGGGTCGGTGTGTGTGACGTCACTAAACTGGACCCAAGTTCACGTCCTACAAAAATGGCGTCTGGAAGCGTCAATGGCGTTGGAGTGTAAGTATGTAAGCATGTTATAACATGACACTTACACTCGAAGACGTCTTGCTATGGATGAACTTCGATGAAACCATAGTGTTGTTTTTGGAGGTCAGTTTAACGTTGGGTCTTAGTTGTCCAATCACGTGACCTATCGTGGCTTGTTTTCAGCAAAATCTAACCATATATTAAAAAAAGGAGCGTTTGTTTGGTTGAGCAGCACAAATTTTTCCCACGATGCTCAGTAGTTTTTCATCCTGTTTGTCTTGATGTTGATGAACCTGTTTTATCTGTAGTGTCTGTGGAGTTGGTGTTGATTCCACGTCCAAGTTCTAAGACACGAGGTTTGTTGTTTGTCTCTATATGTGTCCCTGGGACAGACTGGTGAACTGTCCAGGATTTAACTCAGCCCTGGATCGTTGACATCAGAGACTGTCTCCAGCTCTGCACAACTTTGCAGAGGAATAAGTGGTGGATAATGGATGGAAGGACCAGACTTTTCCCTGAAGGTCCAGAAATCTCCAGGATCAGGGTAATTGGAGAGTCTTAAATTACCATGGCTGAGAACGTCCAGTCAGTCCAGTCTGTAGTTTGTCTCTATGACCAGTCCTGTGGTGAATGGGTGAAATGTCCAGGGTGTCTTTGCCCAATAGTGACGCGGATTGGACTTAATAGACCCCCCCCACCACCACCACCACCCCCAACATGTGGCCCAGAAAAAAGAGATTAAGAGGCAGAAGATAAATGAGTGAAAGACCGGGGAAATGGAACCCAGAGGGTGGGTGGAGGCAGGGGGTGGAGACGGGGGGTTGGACTCCTCTGTACAGAGAACATAATGACGTCCTATGTACAGTAGAACTGGGAGAGAACTTGACTTGACGAATGCATAAATCCTGTCACATCCAGTAATTAGGGTAAAGACTTCACCACAGCTCCTATAATACTGTCTGTGGAGGTGGGGTGGAGGCGGGGGGCGGGGGGAGGGGTAATTGCAGGCGAAGTAATTATACATTAAAGGAAGTGATCGGTCAGATGTCAAATCCCTATAGGGGGCGATGTACTGTAAAAAAAAAAAACTGTTTCTTGGAGCAAACATCCTCATTATTTGTTATGTAAAGTGTTGAGGATTAGGATTAACCTCCTCCTTTCAGCTTCTGCATTTAATCCCAAACTCACTAAATACACTGTTTACTTTTTACTTTCTTCCTGCTGTGATTGGGATCATTCAACCATGTTAATGTCCAGTCCGTCCAATAGGTCGGGAGCAAATGGACATAAGTAAGGACCAGTTAAATGTCTCATACTATAATCACAGAATGGTCAATTTTTTTTTTTATTATTTTAGGACCCAATTTGTTCAGCAAGTCAAATTATTAGCAAAATCTGCCAAAAGGAATAAAAAAGAATCATGTCTTTTGACATCAAGTCACAGAAAACACATCAAAACTGGTGTAAACTTCTTCTCTTCGGTTTGATTTATCACAAGAAACATATATAAGTATGTGTCCCTAGTGATCACACTGTCGGAGACACCAGGAAGACATGGCACCATGTTTGTCCCCTGGTTTTTCGATTTGTCTCTCTTTATGGGTTGGACCTGCGTTGACCTGTGGTTTTCATTTTATATTTAGCTGCAAAAAGTCTCCTGTCTCACCTTCTGATTGACCGTCACTCCCTGTCCTTCAGTTTCCTCTGGTCAGGACCGTATATACAGCAATATATTATCTCTGTTATTAGGAAATACATAAAGTTCTCCAACATACAGTACGTTCTCGGGGTCGTGATGATGAAGCTGCCTTCAGACGTGGCGGCTGAAGTATTAGCTTTGCTGCTGTGCTGTCACAGTGTTGCACCTACAGCTACAGTGGAACAGGCTGTGAGCAGCTCCAGTACCTGTGGTATCTTAAACTAGAAGGTCCATTAATCAATACACTCCCCTGGCTTTGTTTTTCCTGCAGACATAATGTATTCCCCGCGCCCAGAGGTTGTACACACTCAACGCAACCTGCAGCACGTATCGACAGAAGACACATGTCTGAGTCCCGTCAGGCAGAATCTGATGTTGTCCTTGGTCTGGTGTTAAGACACCAGCGCTCAATGAAATATATTGCAGCTCGGAGACGAGAAGATACGACTAATATTCCAGAACTAATGTATTGGAACAGCCTGGAAGAGAAGCCGTAGATGCAGCTGCTTTATTAACGGCGGAGCAGACGCCCGGTGGCTGCATCTACAACAATAATCAGTTAAAGAGACTGTGAAGGCGAGGCAGCTAATGTACTGTGGTCACAGTCAGGTTCGTCTGAGAACCGTGACTGTACCGACCCGTTGTCTGTGACTAACTGAGAATCTGAATAATTTACAACAGGAGAAATAGAGTTTTGCGTTTTCCTTCTCACCTCCCTGTGACCCCGACCACGCTGAGTGATGGACCGATAAACGGAAGAACCAGGCAGGTATTCACAGGGACGGGAGGAGTGGACGGAGCCGGGGCGGAGGAGATCCCACCATGGCTACAAAGAGCGATGACATGTTTGATTACATTTAGGTTTGAGTGAGTTTAGTGCTCCCTTAAGCTAGCTTGGAGAAAATGAGATTTCCCCCCCTCCCAAATATTACCTTGAGTCTCTCATCCAGACCATCCATCAAGGTCCCATACACTTTAGCACATTGGTGATTTTACAGATCCCTGTGGCCTCAGCCTCACTCCTCACACTCAGATGGTCAGAATAATCCAACAAGACTCCATAGGAGAATTCTTCTCCTTCCAAGTCATAAAATGTGTTAAAACAATTCACGTACGGGGGAGCAGTGGAGACGACACTCACTGTCATCGACCACAGGGAATCGTACAATTTACAGATGAGCAACAAATGCAGTTTTATTGCATTCAAGTGTATTTTGATTCCTTTGAATCAAATCAGAGGGACAACACAGACAGGAAGGTTTGGAGACAAAGCTAGAGAAGACAGATTGAGATGGTTTGGACATGTCCAGAGGAGGGACAGTGGATACATTGGTAGAAGAATGATCCTGGAGATGGAGCTACCAGGTAGGAGACAAAGAGGAGATTGATGGATGTAGTGAGGGAGGACATGGAGGTGGTTGGAGTCAGAGGAGAAGGGAGTTGGAGAAGGATGATGCTATGCTGCTGAAAAGACCCTGTTGGTGGCGCTATTGCACTAAGATCTCCAGGTAGAACCTAAAGAGGAACTGTACTGTATGTTCCTTAACAGAACCTAAGGTTGGACCAACATGTTACTGTACGTGTCAGTGTCCAACTGAAGCTGCTTTATTGTAATGCATGAAAGACCTTTGTACAGTTGGTTCAACCTTCTGTTTCTGGAGACACGTGTAAATGTAGGAGACGTAGACGATTTGTGGTCTTCACAGACGTGAACAACATTGTTGTAGAGAGAAGACTGAAGCCAGGAGGAAATATTGCCTTTGATTTCATCAGCCTGAACTTAGTTGTTCTCAATCTGTCACTGTTGATGTGAGCGTCCATCTCTGTCTCTCATCACCAGCGTCCTGTTGGAAGAACACGGGCTCAGTTGATAAAAGTGTCTCTGTTTCTCCTGATCTTCAGCTTTGATTCTCCATCATCTTTGGCTTCTTCTCACCTGGAATCCAAGGACGTTTAATCGTTTAATGAAGCCTCGTCACAACATGGTCTCATTAATTGTCCAGTAGATGCTGCTCAACGCAACTGACTTCTTCAGTTCCCTCCTCTTCCTCAAATCCATCATTCTTCATCTTCAGTGTCTCAGTTTAACAGTTGGGTAGATGATGGATGGATGATAGATGATGGATGGATGGATGGATGAATGGATGGATGATGGATGGATGGATAGAACTTCTGGTAATTATGATTTATGGAACAGTTGGCAGATTTCAGTGTCAACCATCATCAGTTCAGTCTCCTCATCTCCAAAGTCAGTCTGGTTGATGTTACTGAGATGTTCACTGATGATTCCAGCCTGGAGATGGAAATCCTCTTCCCAAGAATGTCTCTGAACCAGTGTCCTTTTGAGGTCTGAGAGACTATTAACCAAAATCTTCTGTCCAACAACAACACTGTGTCAGTATATTCAATAATCTCAGTATTGAAATCTACTAGGTAACCATGGTAACCCATCACCGATACTGTTGTAATATTAAAGCAGTAGTACAGTACAGTATTACTACAGTAGCAGCTTCAGAGGTCCCCAGTTATACTTAACATTCTGACAGATCTCTGAGCCCCGTTGGAGGTCAGTGAACACAACCCTGTGTCCAGACATAAGGATGATGTATGAGAAGGAGTTGGAGTTTTAGAAAAACACGGTTCTGGTGGTCTGTTATTTCTACACATACTTAAATATATACTTACAGACATATTGAAATATACACACACATATATATAGTTATAATTGTTTGTCTGTGTGTATTTGTTTGTACAAGTGTCATGTTGGACAGATGAACGTGGACAAACACACACTGAGTCGTGTCAGCGATGGTTCTTTGTCCTCCATGAATCCAGATACAGTTGGTTACCTTGAGATGAAGGACGGTCCATACATACAAACTGCATTAGTCTGCCTTCAGGGCGTCTTCATCTTCATCTTCTTCTTCTCCTTCTCCTCTCTGCTGCTGCAGGAAGCACCAAAGCTATTTTGACAAGTATTCTCTGAAGATGTTCGTCACGCGGAGCAGAACAAGAAAAACAATTGTGTTTCGCGTTCAGTCGAAACATTTCCATCATTAAAAAATCCGCTCCGTGCTTAATGGCTGCATCACGCTGAAAAATCAGCCTCCATTTTCACGACAGGCTGCACAGAGAGCCAGCGGTGCTGAAGGTCATGTTTTATTGACCATCTCCGCCCCACTGTTGACTGTGGTGTTTAGTGCAGCTCCTCCGACTCCTCGCAGCGCCACCGTTTGGCTCCTTTGATGGTTCCTCGGCCGAGGCTTCCTGCCTCCCAGATTGCCATCGTTGACGGTCGGTGCAGGGGATTTGATGAGGTTTTTATCAGTGTGAAAGCTGCCGTGCATGTTGGTTGATTACAGCAGCAGAAACCCTGGTGAGTCCACAGATGTCAGAACCACCTGAGAGGATCGTTCACATACAGCAGCTGTGGAACATCTTCTAGATGTGATCCTTGTATTTTCACAATATCTACACCCCCGGCCCCCCGGCCCCCAGTAACCAGAGGACAGAGATAAACACATTCACTGTCAGCCCTGCACAATATAACAGCGTTATCAAACACGTGGCCCGGGGGCCACATCCTGACGACTGAGCCGTTCCCCTCGGCCCGCTCGATGAATTTTTAAATACACAACCTCTTCACGTTTGTGTATTTTTGTGGAGATTTTAGGTGAAATGTGGTGAAATTTAATAAACATCTAATATAACTGTATGTCTTTAAATGTAAACAAAGGAAAAAGTTGTTTCAGATTGTACTGGTCCACAGTGACGTCCAAATGAAGGCTGTTTGCCATTAGGACCAGAAAAGGCTACATCGTCTCTTTATATTTAAAATTCGTACCATTGAGGAACTTCACGATTTGCACATTCAAAATAATGAAATTTATGTCTCAAAATATATTTAAAGTACAGTTAAAGTTATTTTTTAACTTCTCCTTAGGTTGGCTTTTTATTAAACTCTTTACTTATGTTTTCTTCCTTAGTCATTCTGTCATTTTTTTCCACAGATTATTTCATTTATGTTCAGTTTAAAAAGTGTATTTTTGCTCAGGATGCTGCAACTGGACACAACAAAAAAAGTAACTCAACTTTCTAAACAAGCACAAAGAACTGATCAATATTTATAAGGACGTTTGCAGAACAAAACAGGCACAAAGTTCCTTAAAATAAGCAGACTTGGCAACTCTGGCCAGAGCTTCATATGGATCTGTTTTAATAGATGACACCAAATTATCTAGAAGAAATTTGAGGCTTTTACTGAATTATGAACAGAAAGTTCTCCCCTGCACCTTCTCAGCCCCCAGTCCTGGACCTGGTCCTGGTTCTGGTTCTGGTTCTATAAATCCCAGTCCAGACCTGGTGTGTGTTTTTTACACTGAGGGGAATCAGCTCACACCAAACAAGCAGTGTAAATAAATGACTTTAAATGATGCAATCCATCAACGTGAGCAGGAGCTGCAAACACCAGGCTGTCGGAGCCAAATCAACGTCATTACTTCGGAGCGATCAAAGCTTCTGAGCGCCTCCAACATTGTGGACCTGCCGCGGCGCCGTCAGCCTCCATTCTATTAATAACAGCCGCGATGACACCTGCCACAAAGAGGCGCCGATCAAAGTCGTGAGGCCTACAGGTGTTCACTGAGGGGAGCTGCTCAGTTTGTCCGTTAGTCCGTGAATGCATCGTCACTGTCATGTAGCTGCCGTGAAAGTCTGTGCACGCACACATGTCAGTCCAGTGGTGGCGCTCATGCTCTTTATTCACACATACTGTATGTATATATATATATATGAAGAGACAGACAGAGAGAGAGAGAACAAATGAAGTGTGTCTTCAGAGAGTTGGTTAAAACTCCATATATCAAGACCACGATTGAAACCTTTAGACCATCACGTCCAACAGACCACAAAATAACAATCTACCATCACAGAGAAACCATCTGTCTCCACTGTCTCTGGGTCTGAATTATAAGATGTCTTTCTGTCCCTGCTTTCAATTTCAAATCTATTTTCTGTTCCTCTTTGTTTGATTCAATGACATGATCAGTGTTTGTATTGTGTGGATTGTTGGACTGGAGAAGGACTCACTCCCATTAGTCCGTCCTAATGGACAGTCAGAACCTGGGAGAGTCTGATGCTTTCAGTGTGACTGGTAGAAAAGGGAAATGTTCTTCTTCTTTATTTCCAAATGATCAGACAGGCTTCATCCTTTTGATTCTGGAAACTCAAACGTCCAGATCTCTGCTCCTTCTTTTGTGTCCACGTTATAAAGGAGAAACAGCTTTAACTCAGGAAAAAAAATCACTTTAAATGAGTTTGATTTCTTTAAATGATGTGTTTTTCAGTGGAAAGTGAATCAGTCGTCTGATCTGTCTTTCACTCAGTCCAACATGAATGTAGGTCAGGTGAAAATCACTGGTTGGTTTTAAGCAAGTGTAGCATATTTTATAGATTTAACTTTTATTTAACCAACTCCATCCTGATGCCAAAGTATTTGTAATTGGACATTCAACCTTTGGTAAATTTCTGTTAAAAATCATGAATTTTGTTGTATTTGTGCTAAGAACTAGACGGAGTGTTATGGAAGAGAGGGTGATGGTTAGTGAGGGACGAGAAAATGGTGTCGTCAGCAGAGATGAACGTGACCGTCAGCTAACAATATTGTTAACATAGATATAGTAAAGTGTGGGCCCTAAGACTCCTCCCTGAGGGACACCATTAGACAAGGACAGGGCTTTCACTGATGGAGGCGACCAGAACAGTAGCTCCTGAACCAGACTTGGCTGATTTCAGAGAGTCCAATGTCTCGTAACCTTCTCAACAGGATATCATGGTCCACGGAGTCAAAAGCTCTGGACAGATCGATAAAAGCAGACACACAATATGCTTTGTCTTCAATGACGTGATGTCATGGAGTTCCTTGAGTGTCGCTGTATGTACTGTAGCTCAATACATCTGGTTATCTGGTTAACGGAACTGAATTTATTTGTGTCCCTTTAACATGTCTCTTGTCCATATTTGAGAAATAACTGTGTGTGGAGATGAGACATGTCTCTGAGATGATTCCTGGGTCCAGGGCTTTACAGCACCGTCTTCTCAGACTGATATTTTACCAAACATGTCCTGGGGTTAGAAAGCTCGGCTGCTGGATCAAAGCAGCCCTGGACTCCAGGAAATCCGTCCTCTGAGCAGCTCATCATGATGATAGCTGAGCTAATAGGACTTTCCAGATGGAACCAGAAAAAAAAAAACAGTCTTAAATGTTGGGAAGAGCAGAGCGGCCGACGGAGAGGTTTAGATCTTAGCTTTAACACAGTTGCTGCAGCACATTGTCATCACTTCATGTTTTCAACTTGTAATTATAAAAACAGGGTGTTTTTCAGATTTATCCCTGCAGGGGGCAGACAAAATAAAGGGTATTTATTCGTCTTCTTGAGATGCTGCTGTTATTGGACTCGTAGAAGAAGACAGAGTTGGAGACAGAGACAGGCAGAACAGTCCATGTTGTTTGGTCATAACATCACTGTCCACTCAGAGATTCACTCTGTGAAACTTGACTTGTTCATTTTACCAGATGTTCAAGAACTTTCCATGATCAGATCTTAAATATTAGTTTTCATCTGGGATTTGATCAAATGGGGAACTGCAGCTGAGGATGAGGAGTGATGAAGGACTATTGATCCTAACTTTACAATCACAGCTTTTGTAATTGTTACTTGTTGTTGTTTGAATTGTTTGAAGATGAAAAGATGTTTGTTTTTTTTCCAAACTGTTGTTGTTTGAAGTTCACACCTGTGAAAATACGATGAGAAGTGAAAAACTTTTTGGTGAAACACCAAACTTTGGTAGAAAAATGTTTTATTCAAGTATTGATTCAAACTTTTGATGTTTTGCTGCATAAGTGAAAAGTTTGTAAGTGTTTTTGTCTAATAGCTAACAGTGGTTCATGTGTTAAATAACTATTATTTCTCTTATGGAAATCTAATCTCTGGACCCGGCGCTCTGGGCGACCCATTTATTTCCTGTTTACAGTCTTAACATTTTAATATTCACAACAAAATGGAGTCGAATGTTTATGGCACTGACAACAACAATTAGCATTTAGCTTGAGTCCAGGTCCACTAATCATGTCAGAGCAAATGTCAGACACGTCAGAAAACTGACTTAAAGCTCACAGCTAATCACGGCTTAAGACGGAAAAACAAGCTGTAAGTGAAGGCACCACGGTCCGTCTGTCCTGCGGTGATAAGTCACCAGGCACAATTATGACATAACACTTATGACGACATGTTATGATTGTTTAAGTGTGTGATTCTCTGTAGCAGAGTTGCTGCTGCTGCTGCTGCTGCTGCTGCTGCTGCTGCTGCTCCATTAATCCTCAGGAAGATTAGTGTGAGTGTGTGTGTGTGAGCAGGTGCTCCAGCCCGTCAGCCCGGCTGAGTCAGCCACCCCTGAAGCATTGGCATTTATCACCATGACAAGCTGGCTGAGCCGTGTGAATAAATTCCTAAAAACAAAATAATTGTTGGGACTCTCCACCCTCCACCCCCCCCCATCCTCCACCCCCTGTAAATGAAGCCATTGTTGTTGTTGGAGAACAGAGTTTAATGGTTTAATGTTTGGGTGAAATCTGAAGAAGGTTCATGGAGCGCGGAGACCAACGGGTGTTTGAGGAGAACGTAGTCAGAGGGACAGAAGAAGGAAGAAGGTTGGAGGGAAAATGTCCAAAACTCCAGAGAGAAGCAGCTCAGTGAGGCACAGTGAACACCTGACCATGGACCATGGTCGTCCATGTCGTTCAGAGGACATGGACGTCAGATAGTCATTCACAGGGCCAAACAATCACACTCAGGAACATTTTAGAAACACACACACACACGTGTTTTACCTCCTTCTGCCACCTGATGTGGTTGTAAAACAAAAATGATCACATTTTATATCTTTATCTCTCTTCTTCTTCTTCTTCTTCTTCTTCTTCTTCTTCTTCTTCTTCTTCTCCTCTGGTCTGGTCCCTTCTTCTTCTGGTGTTTCCACAGTGAATCATCCTTTTCCATCTCCCCTTGTTCTCTTCATCTTCTACTCTGAGTCCAACTACCTCCATGTCCTCCCATCAATCTCCTACCTGGTAGCTCCATCTTTGGGATCATTGTTCTACCAACCAAACCATCTCAATCTTTCTTCTCCAGCTTCTTTTTCTCCAAACCTTCTTGTCTGTGTTGTCCCTCTAATCACCTCATTCCTGATCCTGTCCATCCTTGTCTCTCCTAAAGACAATCTCAGCAGCATCTCTAACTCTAACACTGGATCAGATCATCAGGAGAACCCCTCCAACATTAACTTGTTTGTCACAGCACAGAAGACACAGCTCCGTCTGTAGCCAGAGCTGCATTTTGTTGCAGCAACAACTGCTAAACGACGTTGTCTTCTTGTTTTAGAATCTCTTATCTATTACCAGTGTCAGTGTTTAACCTGCGTCATTGATAAGTTGGAGAATGATTTTAGTGGAAATTAATCTGTGATTTTTTTTAAAAAATTTAATTTTAGTTGCTGATGCTCATGTGATGCAGTGATGTCAGGTGCTGTGACCAACATTTCAGTTTTAATAATTTAGACCTTCCTCTCAGTCTGTGTTCAGAACTCCAGGCCCGCGGCGCTGACCGTTGTTTTCCGTGCATGTCTAAAGTGACAGGTCACGTGGCGGCGATGGCGAAGGTGAAGGAAAAGTGCGCCTGGTTGTTTGATTAATTGATTCAGCCGCGGAGATTTACTTCCAGCCGCTGGTACGTGGTTCAGAGGAGAGGGCAGACAAACAAACCATAGCTCTGCTGACATTTCTGCTGAAGGCCGGAGAAAATAAATCTCTGCCCGGAACGCATGACTTAACATTTATTTTACATCACAACTCAGCAAAGTCCATGTGTCATCAACCCTGAACAACGTATCACCGTCACAAACACAAATTATAATGGAAAGAACTGCTGTGATGATGAGTTCATCTGCTGGTTAGTCATGTGATCCATCATGTCATGTGATCCATTCATGGATCCAACAATAACAGAAGTTTCTGAATCACATGTCAGGGTTTGATGCCAGGATTCGTCTCTCGTTGCTTGTTCTCGTCACTGATGACGCGGTAAATGACTTCAGACTGGACCTGATCTGAAGGTTCACGCCAGTCAATTCTCACAGAACCAACTCTGATGAAACTGGATCTCATTTTCAGAAACAACTTTTCCCCCAGTTTCACCTACGGTGAACTGAGGAAACACAGAAGTTTCTGTGAGGCCTCGTCGTTGAAGGTGAAAAACGTATTTTTTCTTCACACTGACGATGGAGTCTTCAGATTTTTATATATTGGACCTTTGACATAGAATACTTTCCTGTCGTTACTGCAGTAATTAGGAGCTACAGGTCACAGTTGTTAATATTTTCACTTCATAAAAAGTAATAAAGTTGAAGGATTTTCCAAATTCCAAATGGTTTTATCAGAATAATTTAATTTAAGATCATAATTAAGGACGAGAAGAAACTCCAAAATTATAAAGAAAGGTTTGGTAAAAAAAAAAAATCTGTGATTCCAAATGTTATTACCTACCAGGTTGAGAGGGTTTGCATCAACGTAATGAATAGTGTTGTTATTCAGAGTCCAATTCTAGTTTTCTCGGTTCGACGGAATTTTGGTTACGGAGCTGCAAAACCTTAATTGCAAAAAATGTTTGTCAAGTTTCTCCAAAGGTTGAGCTGCTGCTGCTGCTGCTGACGGTGTTTTCTCTGCATCACCTTAGAGTGAAGGAAAAACTTCACCTCCACCGATGGTGTCAGTGCAACAGAGGGTGTGTGTGTGTGTGAGTGTGTGTGAGTGTGTGTGTCAGAGAGTGTGTGTGTGTGTGTGTGTGTGCTGCTCTGCCAACAGATGCCCTGAACCAAACGTAGTTATGTTTCTGTGATGAAGATGAGATGAGGAGCTTCATCAACTGTGATCAATGACATCAGATCTTATTTAATCACCATCACCTTTCACTTCCTGCAGCTAAATGAACTGCTGTGGTGTCTCCACACAGATGTTCTCCTGTCCTTCTGTCCTTCTGTCCTCCTTTCACAAACGCTGATGTTTCACAATCAAATGTTAATGAAAACAACACTTTACATTCAATAACAAACCGTTCATCAGCCAATCATCAGAGGACGACGCCCTGATTGACAGGTCCACGTCTCCTCAGCTGTGATGAAGATGAAGATCATCAACAATAACATGACAGAAGTGATGACTGATGACTAACCATTAATGAGATTCCTATGTTCTCTGATGGGAACAGGACAGATTACGTTAGGTCCCTTTGGATTAGATTAGATTAGATTAGTTTGAGCAGGTTACATTAGATTAGGTTAGATTAATTTGGGCAGATTAGATTATAACAGATTACTTCGAGCAGATTACATTAGATTAGGTTAATTTGAGCAGATTAGATTATTTTGAGCAGGTTAGATTAGATTAGATTCCTAGAATAAATTAGCTCAATAATTAACTACACGTGATTGCAGTGTTCTCCATATTCCAAACAAGTCCATTATCCAGTGAGTGACAGAATGATAGAACTCTGTACAACGGTCCGTCCTCCTCCTCCTCCTCCTCGTTCTCCTCGTTAACTTTTTCAGTAAATCCAGTTCATCATTACTGGTCTTTCTACCAGAGGGTTAGTGGTCAGAGATGTTCTTCTCTTCAGAGTTGAGATGTTTCCAGGGTGGATTTAACGCAGAGTCATTTCCTTTTATCCAGTAGAAAAAAGTCTAAATGTGTTTTTTGTTCTCCAGTGTTTGTTTATCAGCGTGTGGGTTGGACTGACTGTAGAGGAGGTGGACCTCCTCACTCTGCTCCTGTGTTGAGAAGGTTTCAGTGGGATTGAACTGCTGCTGTAGCAGAGTGGGATTTCAGATCCTGGAGGAGCAGCCGTTACAAACCAGATTCAAGATTGAGGAAAAAAGAAATGTAAAGAAAAAACATTTATTCTCTTTGGTTTTTTCCATCAAACAGATTTGAATGTGTTCAACGTTCCGTGTGAATAAGCTCATCGGATTCATCTCTTCCTTTTCTCTGCCAGGCTCAGAAATCTCACTGCAATCTAATCCCTCACCTACTGCAGGCAAAACCCAATGCAATTTTCAAATTAAAAGCAGGATTTAATCCCCCAGATTATGACTCCTTGTGTGTTGTTGCAGAAGCAGGATTTCTCTTTGAACATGTATCTGCAGATGGACTCAGTACCATGTGACTCAGTACCATGTGACGTGTTGGACAGAACCCATAATTTATTTCTGTTTCACTTTACTGACAGATTGTAATATAATCAAACCCATAATCACAACCAAGAGACAAGGCCCAGAAATGACATCCTATTAATAATCAATTACTCAAAGAGAAGATGAACGACACACAACGTCTCCAGTGATGCACACACTCTGCAAACCATTAAAAGACGAGGAGGAGGAGGAGGAGGAGGAGTTTCTCCTCTCACTGTGGTTGTAATGTGTATTTATCCCTGTTGATGCTCAGCTTCCATCGACTTCTACTGAAGAAATAGAAGAGAATAGAGCAGTGGTCTGACCATTAATTCTATATACCTTCGATAGTAAAGTGTTTTTACTGCACAATTTTTAATCATGGAAATATATTTCCTTATTGAACTTGTTCATCTGAGTCCGGGTGTAAATCGTGGCAGAAACAATTATTTCTTTGTGTCTGTGTGTTTGTGAAGTTACTTGGGTTGAAGAAGCTGTGGCCACTTTATCTCAGAACAGAGTTTTTTCTCTTAATGCAGAGAATTAATGACGCATTAACAGTTAGTGTTGTAACAAGTGGTCGTACAGATGTTTAAGTAAATGTTTTCTACAGCAAACCCTCTGGGAGTGGAGATAAAGAATGAGGTCTGACTTCAGCCACCAATAGGGGGCGATAGCCTGGTGACAGTGGATGAGTTTCAGGGACATCACCTGTCTTCTCCTGACGGTCTTAACAAATACAACTAACCTCTGGATTCGCCAGAAAAACCTGTGGCGTTGTTTTTTTTTCCCCGTTGTACAGGAGCGAAGCTCAACAAACATCATGGAAATAAATCCATGGAAGCAGCTTCTTGATTCTTGCGTTTTCTTCTTGGCTCTCGGTGAATTCTTTTCCACTGGAGATGAAGCATCAAACACTTTGACGAAGATAAACCGAGGGGCTGAACGTCCTGCTGGGCCCAGTCTGAGAGCAGAACCATCATGGACGTACGTGAGAGCGCGTTGAGTCATCAACCTCAGGAAGGTGTTGGATCACACAGTAAAAATATGTTTCATTATGATACACTCACAGGCCGGTGGCCAGGAGATGGCGTGTTTGGCCCAATGGGGACCTGAGGATGGTGTTATGTCACCATGGCAACTGTGGTGAGAGTCAAAAATGGTTGTTTCTAAATAGGCAGAGACTGACAGGAGTGAGAGACCAAAGTGTATTTTTTGGTGATTCTCATAAAAAGATCAGTTGACCAGTAACAGCCTGTTGGACCATGATGATGATGATGATGATGATGATTTACCTTCATTGGTAATATTACATCTACATTGATCCATGTGAAAGGAATATACTTCACATCAGTGGTGCCCAACCACTGGGTCGAGGACCGGTACTGGTCCGTGGGTGAGTTGGTGCCAGGCCCCATAGAAATAATGTTTCCTTTTGTCCCATCTGTTTATTCCTTCCACTTGATCCATACCCATATCAACAACAGAACTGACCAATAGAATGGCTAGGATTCCATCATCAATAATGCAACTATATTTGAAATATTTTCTCAGTGAAGAAACAACAATAAACTCAAAATGATACAAGATTCTAACCTTGTATACTGGTCTGGTAGCAGAAAATTATAGGCTGTGTGGACTTAAGAAATCCTCGTTGTGCCCATGCACAGTTAATTCAGGTAGGAAGATTTTATAGGTAGGAAAATATTTCAGAAGACTAAAAATTAACTTTTATTAAGGGGTATTTATCTGCCACAATTTAACGACCAGTCCATGAAAATAGTACGAGACATTTAAGGACAATGTCCATATGATCCATGTTATGTTGATTTAATAGCTGGCTAGCTAGCTTCGAGGCACAATGTGATTCCATAATTGTAGTGTTGATAATCTAGTTGTTAAGATTTAATATTTAAAAGATCTTCAGATCCTTCACTGCTGCTTTAGGGCAGGTTCACAGATGAAGGAAGTGACTGAAACCCAGTCAACTTTAAAGGTGGGTAGCTGTGATGATTGC